>VWYI01003441.1:0-35602 GCA_013399455.1 Anthoscopus minutus
TCCTAATATCTGATCTAAACCTGCTCTCTATCAGATTCTAGCCATTGCCCCTTATCCTGTTACTACATACCCTTGTAAACAGCCCCTTTCCTGCTCTCTTATGAACCCTTTTAGTCAGTGGAAGGCCCTACATGAGCCTAGTCTTTGCTTTTTGCAATTTGGAATACCTGTTCTGAAAAAATAAGTGTGTCTGTATGAAATGCTTTATGGTGCAGCTTTCTGGTGAACTGAACATGAGTAACACTGAAGTTTTCTGAGTTCATTATTGTTCCTATGAACTCCAGAATGCTATATAGCACACTGGAGGCCTCTGCTTTGCAACACAACTAGCAGTATTTTTCATTCTCTCAGACTGGTTTCTGCCTCAGGACTCCTTTTCTGTTTCTTTCTTTTCCCTCAAAAATGCTTAATACCTTATTCTAAAGGAATTTACTCAAGGAGTCAATTTCCACAAGTTGAAAGTCAGCTATCTTGCCTAATTTAGAAGCCTCTTCAGATGCCCTTTGTTGGTAACAGGACAGGTGAGAGCTCTGCAGAAGGCTGTGTTTACTGTACTGAAAATCCAAGATGATCCTCTTCCAGATAGAATCCTGTACATGTAAGTCAGAATTAAAAATTTCCTGACTTATTGAACCATAGCCCAGAACTTCAGGCTCTCCATCTCTGCCTGCTCAAGCAAACAGTAACACAGATGGACTTGGACATGAGAAGGAATATTTGCAAATGTACTGTTTCTCCTAAAATAACATTTCACTTACTTCGTTCAATTCATTCAGTTTAAATTCCTCTGCTCATTTCCATGCAGGATAGATCTTTAGAGCAGAGGCCAGTGTTACAGCACTAAGCAGACCTTGACCATGAGTAGACGTTCTCAGTGCTCCAGCAACAACATAGAGAAACCCTATGAAATGGTAGAGGAGAAAAAAACAGCCAATTCCCTCTGTGCAGTGTTCTCTTGGTTTCTTTATGGTTAGGTCTCTCACCATTAGGTCAGTCCTTGGGAATTGTCTGAGCTCTTTACTGGGTTACAGAGAGCTGACAAATTTTTTTGGTTTTCAACATCCTGCTTGCCGATGCATGCTGTGAGATGGCACAGTTCAGAGAGCGAGGGTGAGGGAGGTCAGTGTGACCCTATGGAAGGCTGCATCTGTGAAACTAAAATTGGTTCTCAGTTAAGCAGAAGTGGGATGGAAACCCCAGCTGAGTTTTATGAACCTGAACAGTCTATCTGAACAGTTTTATGAGCTTTTTCCTGTTCCATGTGTATAGAAATGTACCTGGCTAGGATAATTCCTAACAATCTTGCTGATTTATCCAGGGTCTTCCAGGGCCACCAGGCCCTCCAGGACTGCCTGGTCTTCCAGGAAAGCCAGCACCTGATTCAGGTGTAGGACCTCCTGGATCACCAGGAGAAGATGGAGCTTCTGGGGAACCAGGCCCTGTAGTGAGTATCTTTTTGTGCACAAACACTGATGTTGTTTCTGTCCTGCAACACTAAGTTCTAAGACATACAGCCTGTATAATTTTTAACAAAATTGCAGTATATTTTTAATATAAGAGCTTGAATCTTATGTAAATTTATGAAAAAAAAATTTTTAAAAACCAACAACAAAACAAACAAACAAAAAAAAATCAGACAGACAGATACTGGTGAATTGGGACCAGAATAAATAACAATTAAGTGCTTTTGCCAACACTGAACAAGACTTAGTATCATTTGTCCTGTGGTGATGCTTTCAGGAAAATGAGGTTTGCTAAATCTCTTATCAAAGCTTCAGGGAATATGTAGAATAAGCTGAATTTTCCGCTTCCATCCTTTTTTTTCAGCTAGAAACAGTTATTCTTCTGGACATGTGAAATATAATTCTACTATTGCTAAAGTTTGACTTGCAAATATGTAATCATGCCAAAATACCATATGAAAATATTTGAAACATACTGAAAATATTTCTGATTATTCTTAATATTACAAATAATCCATTAGTTCCTCTATGACTTACAATGCATCCAAAGAGCAAAAGCAGGGTGGTGGGGAGGGAGAGAGCCAGAAAAATGAGGCTTTGTGATAATTCTGAAAACGTCAGAGGGAAACAGTGGTTTCTATCTCCTTCACTAGCCATTTATATCCTTCCCCAAAATAGATGAATAAATAAATATTATTAAAGATCTCCAGAGGCCACAATACACTCCTGTAATGCTGTTAAAGGCTTTCAGAGCCCAATTTTAAAAATGTAGACTGTGCAATATGCCTGTTGCCTTTCATACGTGTCTAGTTACTGTGGGCTGGACTTCAATACCCATACTGATTTACCGCTTGACCCTACAAAGCCAGCATTTCCCAGCCTGCCTGCTCACTCAAATGCATGCAGGATAGAAGAAGTCATGGATACAACACCAGAAACTGATTGGAGAACTTAATATATGCTTTTCAAGGCAAAATTAAAGTGAGATGTCATGAACAATATGAGCACCACCAGCAAAGCAAAGCGGCAGCGCTTCCTCTGCGGAAGGACTTTTTAGGAGTTCTGCTCCTGAAAGTGTAGGAATGCGCCTTCAGGCTCAGCTGCCCAGGTTCACCTGGCCAAGTGAGTCTGAATAAGCCAAGTGCTGCCCACACAAGGAGCTGAGACCCAGCCTCATTGCTGATGCGTGAGGATATCAATGGAGTTTTATGGATCAAGACCTCTCTCAACCTACTGGTTTTTCTGTTTGCAGTGACAATGCAGAAGTCTCCTGTTTGACACTTTTCCCTCCATATCACATGCTTTTAGTGAATCTACCACACAGGAAACCTGGCCACTGATTTTGTCAATTCTAAGGTTTCCTCAGCTGGGTCCCATCTAGCACAGGCATTGTCAGAAGTGTGGATAACTGAGATGTCTGGTGATTTCAACCCCACAGTGTCTTTTACAGTGTTGTCAAAACCTGCTTTGACAGTGTCAGAATCTCTCATGCTAAGGTTATATTTACAATATGCTGCATTTTATTTTTGCTTATTTTATGATTGTTGTATGTAGTTTTCTGTTAAAATATATTTAAATACTGGTTTGGTACAAGTCCAAACTCTCAGAAGATAGGAAAGAAAAGTGTTAAAACTTAGTAATGGGAGGTGCTACATATTAGTCTTCCATAAGTTGGTCCCTAATACTTAAAAACATGTTCTAGAAACAGAGTTCTTAAGTGACACCTGCTTTAAATTTACTGTCATCTACAGGGCCCTCAAGGTCCTCCTGGCCGTGATGGAGTGGTTGGCCCACCAGGATGGAAGGGAGAAAAGGTCAGTCAAATGTCTGTCTTGCTCCAACTTCAGTGGAAAATTTTGTAAATTCTAGGCTGTAAAAATCATAAATAGTTGTCCCTGCAACACATTAGCATCTGGCTTCAATATTTTTTAATGCAATCCAGACGCTAATGGCTTATTAGAACACATCTCAAAAGGCATAATCAGAAATCCAGAATTTCCAGCTGGATGCCATCTCAGTTTCTGCAGCATGCAATATTCAACGTGCAGTATGAACTACTCTGTTGTGGTTTGCTGCTCAAAAGCCAGTTGTGACAGGTCTCAGATAGGTGAGTCTGGAGGGAGAAAGAGAGAACTCCAGATAGCCCAGCCTGGTGACAGCACATTATATTGCAGGGAGTGACAGCACATTATATTGCAGGGGAGAAGAGTCTGAAGAACACAAACCATTTAAGCTGGCAAACAAGAGACAAAGGCATGGCCTACACTGGCTGGACACCAGGTGCCCGTCAATGAAAAGCTGATCTGTCAAGATAAGGACAGAAAGATCACTCAGCAGTTACTGTCACAGACCAAACAGACTCAACTTGGGTAACAACCTAATCCATTGCTAATCAAAAGACCATTTAAGCACCATTTTTTTACATCCCACTTCAAGAAGAATGTGAAGAAAGCAGACAAAGACTACAAGATAATTTCATCCTCCACTGAGCTTCCACAACATACCTTACACACAAGAACTTGAAAGTAAATTCCCAAGTGTATATTGCAGGCTCACACATTGTAAGGGAGATAAAAAGGCAAGTCCTAAATGGCCAGAATATAATTTTATTTTTATCACTGGAGGCTGAAGGCTCTGAGCTGTGATATCAAAAGCCCAAGGCTGGTAAAAGTGCAACACACATGGGAACCAGCAGCCATCCATAAAGTGCAGTATGTGTGTTACAAAGCAGGCACCTGAAACCCATGTCCATTCTAATCATGGTGTATGTTTTACATGAGAGAGCCTAAGAACAGAAAGAAGTCTGGCTGTAGTAAACCAAATGTGACTGCATACTATAGTAGGAGATTGATGGGGCAAGAGAAGCAATTAAAGAGAAACTAAATTTTTTAAAAAATCATAATCCTCAAAAGAAAAAAAAGAACTACAATATTTTGCCTCATTGATTCTATTTGCTGCATTGTGTATATTTGATAAAAGTTCAGTTAGAATTGAAGCACTGTGTATCTGCATCTGTTCAATACAAGAGTATTTTTCAGTTTTTATTATTTATTTTTTCTGAAAACCTTGATTTATTTTATATTGCAATATCTGTTTTGTACATTATTCCAAATTAATCCAGAGAAGATGACAGGAAGAAACTACAGGATGCATTGAAAGTAAATTCAGTTTGTTCATTGGAGTGACATCTGTCACAGAGTTTAGCCATTGCTTTTAGAAAAAATTGTTACCATTTTACTCCTGGTGCTTACTCATTCTTTTCAGACTTTACTCAAGAAATATTTCTGCTGAGTGAGTAAAGACAGGAGCTTTCTAACATAAAAATTATTCTACTAGATTCAGAGCAATTTGGAAAATAATTATTAGCATGCATTATTATTGTCTTTCTGTCTGTTCTGTGAAATAGAAATAGAAAAACCAGTATGCAATTAAAGTGTATAAAAGTAAATATTGATAAAATCTTGATTGGTGCAGAGGAAAATTAAAATCTTTCCAGTCATCACATCTTGTGTTTGCAAGGGTGGCCTAGACAACTTGAGTGGGACCAGTTTCCAGTTCTGTCATATCCCATAGAAATTTTAACATTTATGTTCAGAAGCATGAGGATGTGACCTCCAATGTTTAATTCTGTGTGCTCCAAACCCCTAAAATCTGCAGCAACAATTGAAATACAGTATTGAGTCCAGTCAGCACACCGGACCAGAGCTAGCAATGTGTTATTGTAACTCCTGAATTACAGATTTCTTTCTTTTGAACTGAGAGGTCTGATGTTTCAGATGAAGAAAAATACCATAAATGTGTTTTTGTTGCCTAATAGTCTTATTCTAAGCACTCAGAACTGATTCTCTTTTACAGGGTGATCAAGGTCTACCTGGTTCTGCTGGTGCAAAGGTAATGAAAAAACCAGTGTCTTTTTAGAATGGCAGTATCACTGTGGCACAGCACATTACCGAAAAGGCCCAAGAAATCCTAAAGATTATTATTGTGGACCTAATGAAGCAGACAAACCTGGTTTCTCAGGTGGCCAGCATGCTTCTCAATGAAGTGTGGTGTAGTCAAGTAACCTTGGCTAGACACGGCTCCATCACTCCCCTTCCAAGCACGACTGAGGAAAGAGATGATAAGAGGGAAAACAACTTGTTGGTTGAAATAAGGCAGAAGCAAAAAGAAAGTGAAATCTAGCATGTATATAAACAAAGAGAAAAATTTTAATCTCTACTTCCCCTCAGTGAGTAACATTCAGCCACTGCCCAGGAAGAAGTTGCTCTGGAAGGCAAATACTATAAAATAATAAATGCCTCTCTGTTCCTCTTCCCTGCCTTAGCTTTTATATCTGAGCTGACATCATATTGCATGGCATACCCCTTTGGTTAATTTGGGTCAACTATTTTAGCCTAGTTGTGTCCTCTCCCAGGATATTGCCCACTCCCAGCCCACTTGATGGGAGGAGGGGATGAGAGAATTGTTAAAGTGACAGCACTGATGCTGTGCCAGTGCTGCTCAGCAGCAGATGAAACACTGGTGTGTTATCAACACCTTTCCAGCTACCAATGCAAAGCACAGCACTGTGAGGGCTGCTAAGGGAAAATTAACTCCAGCTCAGCCAGTCCAGATATGCATCACCAGCAGGTTAAGAGAGGTGATGCTCCCTCTATATTCTGCTCTCATGAGAGCCCACCTGGAGAGCTGTGTCCAGCTCTGGGACCCCCAGCATAAGAAAGGCAGACACCTGTTGGAACAAGTCCAGGGGAGGGCCATGAATATGACTGGTGGATGACATCTTCCTGGAAATGTGCAAGGCCATGTTGGATGTAGTTTTGAGCTACCTGGTCTAGTGGAAGGTATGACTACTCATGGGAGAGGGATTGAAACTTTGATGAGCTTTCCAACCCAAACCATTCTGTGATTCTATAAATCTACTTACTTGCCTCTACATAGGCATATTCACTATATCAATAGACTGAATTCTTGTTTTAGGGTGATACTGGAGTCACTGGATCAATAGGCCCCAAAGGAGAAACTGGCCCAATTGGGTCTCCTGGAAAACCAGGACCACCAGGACCTCCTGGGCCTCCTGGGCCCCCTGGACCACCTGGACCACCAGGACTAAGTTATGGCTTGGGATTTGAGGTATTTTGCTATTCTGAAGTTTGTTGTACCTACAAATATATTTCCTCCAGAGGAAAGACAATGTGATCACCTGTGTATTTCATAGGTATTTAAGTCTGAATTGATGACAGAGTAATTTGTTCTAGACTGAAATTTGCCAAGAGTGTAAATAGAGACACATACATGCTCATTTCTGATCTCATGGTCTCTTCTATTTAGAACTTCTATTTAGTTCCATTAAAAAAAATTGCAGGTGTTACTTTTTCTACTTCTGAGAACTGTACCTTCATCACTTAAAAATATGAGATTGGGCAAAGTCAAGATCAGTTTTACATATCATTTGAGAACTGCTCATATGGGTAATGTTGTTGCAGCAGAAAGAGGCTTTGCAGTAAAGAAAGGCAAGGGAAGAACACCCAGGTTAAATAATTAGAGCTGATGCATTAATATGTTTGTGAAGAGAGGTCAAGAAAGTGTCAATACTAGTATTCATATTTGTATCTTCTCCCTTTTTTTCCCTTTTTTAACATGTATTTTTAAATTCTAACTTAGCTGTTTGGCTCAGGAAAGCCTTTCTAAAGATTTTTTATGTCATAATAAAGTTTGCACAGTAACTCAGGGCAGTCTCATCAGAGAAGTGAGAATGTTTGACCAAAGCTACTGGCCATGCATAGAACAGCTACAGTAAAATAGTGGTGTTTAAATGATGCCAGTTTTCTTACACGTTTCTCCTATTATCTACCCCAACTCTTTTGTATTTTTCTTTTCTTTACAGACACTATGAGGTGTCACAGACATGACCACTACTGCTTGTTTAGAGACCTAATTTGCTTTCTGTTGTCTGACTAAACAATATTGTACTATGTACACTACTGGTTAATAATCTCATTGATGTCAGTGAATTTCTGTGGACAAAAATCTCTCTAGCATTTCACAAGCTCTTAATTTCCAGATCTGAAATTGTTAACATGGAACAGCTTGAAGTCTAAGCATACAAACAGTCCTTTGCCTTGTCCTAGGCACACTAAACTGGTACACAGTTTCTCCTGAATAAATAAATACTTGTCTCAGAATGAGTTAAGGACCACTGGCAAGTCACATCTTCATCCCAGGTCTGGTCCAAGTTTTAGCCCAGAATGATGACCTCTCTGACTTACAGACATCTTCTGTGACCTGTGAGGACCCATTCTTTAAATGATTCTTCCTCCATTAGCACTATTTGAGTAGAAGGCAATATGCCCTTATTATGTCACCAAAGAGTTCTCCTGAAATTAGGTGCTTAGGATCAAACTCTGCCACTTTTGATACCTAAGTCTCAGAGGAGCAAACTTAGCAGATGACCAGGAAAGGGTGAAAACTTTTGTTTTGTGGGAGTCCCCACTTCTATGGATGCAAATGCAGAAGGATTTGAGTTCTAACTGCAGTATCTTGACTGGCTTCATCTTGAACTTTTATCTAGTCCAAATAAATTTGGCATGATTGTCATTTCCCTGAGAGTAATGCTACTTTAAACAGGCTTGCAAGCTGTAGCTGATCTTTTGGATGCCCACCCCTGCCATCTGTTGAGGCAGCACCGTGGTCTGCCAGTTTGTTAGGGTGACACTACCTTTTGGTTGTCAGTCTGTTTATTGCTGTAAGGCTGTTTCTGCAAAACACTCCTGTTAGCACTTGTTAGCATCTGTGATCAGCTATGTGCAAAAACCAAATGGCATGGTGTTTGCTGGCACTTATGCTTGCCAAAAGAACAGTTTGAGCTGCAGAAGGTACCTGGTAAACCCATTAAAAACATGCAGATGTCAAAAGAGATGATGAGTTATATCAAGCACGCATCAAGCGCTCTCTTAAAGGGAAAAACAGATTGGCACAGTGCAGCCAAGGGAAAGGGCCCAGAAACACAGTGTGGTTTACCCTAAGCAGTGAGAGTTTGATTAAAGAGGCCAAAGAGAATATGAGATTTTCTGTTGCTGTTTGATACACTGATAGCTGATGGAAGAGTAGAATGGAAAGTCTGGATAACATTAAATCAATCTCAGATGAAGTTGCACAAAAGGTCTCTCACCTTAGTCCCCCAAAAGGAAGGACCTGATTCCAGCTGTGCTGTCCTTCTGCTTCTCTTACTCTTGTAGAGTTGGCAGAAAAGGTCAGAAGAAGAAGATCTCTCTTTTTCAGTAGTCAGGTCAGATGATGTTTTCCATACCTTTGGAGTTAAGCTGTCATTCAATAGCAGCTGATGGTCATCTAACTGGTGTCACCCTTTGCCTTGCTCCATGTCCCGAGTACATCACAGTTCTGCTAAGCTGGGCCCTTTCAAGTCACTAGCTGGCAGAAAGCTAAGTAGGCCAGTGTGGAGACCCTGGGTTGGAGGGACAGAGCAGAGGAAGCTTCCCCCTAGGGGGATGTTGAGGCTCCTTCCCCTATTCCTGTGTCCCTGGGCCACTCCCTCCCTATTCCCTGGCTGGCTCCTGCTCTGGGTGCCACAGCAGACGAGGATCATCCCTGGCCTGGGCAGCAGGAGGAGGCTGGGCCTGGGACACATGGGTGCCCAGGAACATCTCTCTGCACAGCTGAATTAAACATCTGTGGATATGGTACAAAGGCCTCTGTTGCTTTTTTACCCCGGAATTTACTAGCAAATATTCAAACTACAATAGGCCAGGAGTGTGGGTCCTCTAAACATGCTAAACTGGCACAAGGGTTTGTTGTCACTAGGAGGTGGAGATTCTGCTTTGCTCCTGTTGCTTCTCCCATCTGCAGACATTCCTGGCACATGCCTGCACTTCCCATGCACTAACACTCAGTATTTCGTCAATCCTTCCACACGACAAATAAATTTACTAACATTTTACAGAACACCCAAAAGTAACATATTTTCTGTCATTTTAGTCATCTAAAGGAAGATGAGGGGATTCAACACATTATGCTGATGTTGCAAATGAAGGCTGTGTGGTTGGGAGCAGGGAAGTCAGACAAAGTGAGATTAAAATATTCCCTTTTCAGAAAAAGGAAACAATTAAGCCAGCACAGCTGCAGCTAAAACTGCAGCTAAAAGCAAGTGAACAGTTTCCTGCTGGCATGGTTCATCCAGATGTTTTGAAGCACAGTCTGACAAGTTTAGACTAGACACAAGCCAAGGGATAGGAACAAGACAGGTGCTGGGCCCGAAACAACTAATTATGGCAGCCTGCAATTTTATTTCTTTGCTGCTTTGTAGCTGGCAGCTCCTGCTTCATGGATCTGGGATGTCGTAGAACTATGAAGGCTGGAGAGAGTTTGCTGCTTTCTCTGTAGTTTCCTTTAAAACTACTAAAAAATCTCCATGGGAAATAGGTAGTCTGCTCTTAAGGACTCCCACTCCCACTACCCAGAGACTTCTTTCTGTAGTTAGCAGACAGCAATGGAAATGGACAGTAGGCTGGAGCAGAAAATCTATAATGAAAGTCTTGAGGAAATGAGCTTGCTTAGTCTGGAGAACACTTAACCTTCACCTCTGGAAGGTTCCAAGGCCTGGGCTTCCAATGGCCTAAACAACCTGATTGGAATTCAGTGTTGACGCTGCTTTTGACAGGGAGTTGAGCCAGGCAGCCCCTGGCCCAACATAATTAATTCTACAATTTGATGGTGATACCTTTTTTCTGCTCAATTTCAGAAAGCAGTGTTTTAGGCAGGAGTTCAATATTTGACTGTGAGAATTAGGAAGAATCCTTATTGTTGAAAAGTAATTGCTGCCTTTAACAGTTTGGAAGTTCTCCCTGCTATAAATCAGTTCTGGTAACCCCTACTAGTCATTAGTGTTCCTGTAGCTGGGTGGCAGGTAAATGCTACATAGAAAAATACTGTTTTAAACTGCGCTTAAACACAGTATGCACTGTCTCACTTCTGTTTGGTACTCTTCAGCCTGAAGTGCTGGAGCAAGAGTGTCAAGTTGGCAAGGCAGTAAAGATCAGAGTTTCTGTAAGGAAGATCATGTTTTTATTCCGTTTGAGCAAAGACAATCTCCAGAACATCATCTCTTTGTCTCAGAAAAAAAAGTTAATGATGAAAGATTAAAATATTTGTGTTCTGTACATTTCCAGTTTTTACAGAGCTTCAGAAAACTGAGCAGTTGAAAAAAAACCCAAAAAACCAACAAAACTACAAATCAGAAAAAAAAAACCCCAAAAAATAAATTCTTAAATTCTGTAGCATTTTGTCTCTTCCTTTAGGATATGGAAGGATCAGGTAACATCGACCTGTTAAGTGAATCAAGAATTTCTAGATCAAGAGGGCCAAAGGTGAGTGGGTGTTTTGGAGGAGTATAATTTGTTGTTGGATTGTTTGTTTTGTTTTGGTGTTTTACCAAACAGAATTTTCCTCCATTCTGCTTTTTGGAAACATATAGCCCCAGTCAGCTATAGATTGAAAGTCGCTGCACTGAAATGGATTCACTTAATATAATTCATTAAAATAACTGTGTCCTCCAAAGAATTTGGATGGTATATCTCTGATACCTCATTAGCTAATGATTTTTTTTATTCTGCTCTGATATATTTCTGAGATATTAAAGGGTGAAATAAAGGTTTTCATGTTATCTAGCTCTCTGTTTCTTCCTTTGCCTTAATAGATTCCTTTCTTGCATATGAAGGTGAATCACACATATGAAGATGAAACTGAAATGTTATAGTTTGACAATCAAATATGTGTAATACAAAATGCCACTTTTAAAGGAAAAAAATGTTCCCAGTAGTGTGGAAGCAATGTCACAGACAAAGGGATGCGTTTTTCTCCATCAATGTATCTCAGGAGATTTTTTGCTAGCATGGAATGCTTAAATCATCAAGTAGGGGATATGGGAATATAATGTATCAGTACCAACCAGATTTGGATTTATTGTCATTCTTAACAATAGAAAGAGCTCCAGTGGTTTAGTCTGGCAACAAAAGGAGACAAAGGCATGGTCCAGTAGCTACTTATAAGTCTCTGAGGGGCAACTGCAAGTGTGATGAAGCCAAACTGTTCCTTGTAGTGCCAGATGATGCAGCAAGGGGCAGGGGTCACAATTTGCAACTTGTGATATTCAGGCTAAGCCTTAGGAGAAGGCTGTTCACTAGAAGGTTGGTGCAGGATTGGGGCAATTTGCCCAGAGAGGTGGCAAAAGGTCTGGTCTTGGGGTTTTTGAGACTTTGCTGGACAGAAACACGACTGACCTTATCTCATGAAGCTGGTGACAGCTCTGTCTCCAGGGAGTGATTGGATTAGATGGCCTCCACAGGTCTGTACAATCCCCTGCCTGTGATCCCATGAACCATCAGACACCAACTGAACACTGGAGGCAGGACTAACTTTGAGCAGCTCTTTATTGTGTTGGCTTAAAGCACTGGCACTTCTGAGTCACTGAAGTTGTAGCTGACAGCTTAGAGAACTTTGCCCCCTCTTATGTCTTTTCCTAGGTACTAAAAGTAGCACAAAAATACAGTTACAAAAATAAGTATTGAATCTGTTAGCTGAAACAAGGAGGTGTCCACAACCTGGGACAAAATTGCACATTCTGACCTGCCTTAGTCATAGCCTTACTCTCACATTTGGTTTTATAACAGGCATTGTTTCCAAGTCACTCAGCTATAAATATTCAAAAAATGTCCTGTTGCAGTTGAACAAAATTTTCCTGTTACTGCTTAATTACTCTGCAAAGTTTGAGTCAGTACAGAAGGCAGATGAGTAAAAGAAGATAAGAAAAATAGGAATTTTGCTGTAATTATGAAAATGCTTTTACAAACTAACTGGTACTGCATTATGAGCCATTTACACCTTATCACGACTCCAGAGTACACAGTGGTGTTTAGGTGAAAACAGAGAATCTGTTTCTAAGGGGGCTGCAACTCAAAACAGCTGCTAGGAAATAAATTCTATTTATTGGCACTGTCTTTGTATCTGTTGAGATTTCTATTAATCATTTATCTGAGTTTAGTGGTTGTGTTTTGAAGTAGAAAAATAAAATCCGTTTTTTCTGATCACTCAGCTCTCATTTCCAGGGTTTATATTCTTTTCTTCCACAGATCAGTGTAAAGTTTCATTGGTGTTTTCTTATTATTTAGCATTAACATTTATTAGTGCCTTCATAGTCCAGATAAAGACAATTAAATCACTTTGTTGAACTCCTTTCTCTTCCATTCAACATTCTACAATGACCAGTAATGAACTCCTGTCCATTTTACCATCAAAGAGCCATAACAGTTCTTTACAACCCATGTCACCATATAGAGACGAGAGGAATTTGAATTTTCTAATGTTTTTGGAACAAACTTTTTTGAGAAACTGCTTTTAAACCTAGCAAGACTGTGTTGCCTCTAAAGTTGTAGCATATCTTAATTTTTACCAAGAATGCAAATTCAAAAAATTGTAAGCAGTTGAAAGCAATCCATCGCAACAAATGCACTTGAATAAATTTATTTTCTAAAAATCTGTATAGTATGCAGTGACAGCACTAAAGTTGTATTTGTAGGGAAAAGTACATTTTATTACTCTTTGTTAATACTACAGGTCTCCAGCATGGTTTTTGTAACAGTTGTGGTTGTGAGTGAAATTTTTTCTGAAAAATAAATTATTTTGAAGTGCCATGTGGATTTACCAGTAAATTCAGTGTATTTTTATAGGGTTCTGCAGGAAGACCTGGACAGCATGGACCATTAGGACCAAAGGTAAAAACACTTGAAAGATAACATATATTGCTTTGGCATACATTTTTTGTATTTTTTTTATTTTTATATTCCCAGAATTTGTCTGAACATAACAGCTTTTATTTAAGATTCATATGCTGATTAAGTTGGGACAAATTTTGTTCCCATTTACACTGGAAATCTGTGCATAATGTGTATTATTAGGATTATTTCACATCCAACAACAGCAGCGAGTAATACTAACTGGGCTATTACATTGCACGGCATCTTTGTTACATTTTTTTTGGACATTTAGCAATTTATCTTTGTTGCTCATTTATACATCACTCTGGTCTCAAAGAGGTTACATGTATGCTGTTGGAAGAGAAATCTGCATGAGGAGGCCTGTTCCCAGAAAGTGATAGGAAAACATTCTAGAAGGTGTTGATGGGAAGAAGGGAAGAGCAATTATTACTTTGCCTTGGTTTTACTTGAGCTTAGAAGTGACTGGATTTTTCCATGCTGCTACTGGTTGTGTAACCCATGAGGAAAAAAAATGGAGAGATGAAAAATTGTAGAAGAAAAGGGCAATTATCAGAATGGGTGCTCAAGACAGGAAGAGGCTTTTCCTATTCCTATGTAAAGCTCGAGTACCACTCAGGTTAATAGTACAGCATGAAGACACCTTCAATGTGAAGTTAAAGAAATTTAGGGTCTTCGTTGCCCTGGGAAATAACAGTAGCATTGAATGAGCAGGAAATGGAAGATGAGAAGTGGCAGAGCCCTATGAAATTTTCACCTGAACTTACACCCACCACCAACCACTGACTGCCCATTGCTGGCAATAACTGATGCACCTAATCCATAGCACAGCAGCTGCTAAAGATCTGGCCAGCCCCTCTGTTTAGAGTCTGTAAAGCTCAGCTTCTAGGGCTGAAAAAAGTGCCTCCATTGGGTGCTCCTCCTGTAACTGCTGGAGCACATTACTTACAAGTGAAAAAATCACAATTTGCACAGCACGTGTTGGTGAGTGATACTGCAGTGGACTGGCAAGAATAGATGTGCTCTCACATGATGCTGCTCTGTGCACATGAGTAGGTGCCAAGTCTCCACACTGAAAATACTCTTCTTTTAAGGACTTATTCTCTGCCCTTAGCTGGAAATTTTGTTTCTAAGAAATTCTGCTTCACAAAGATTTCAGAAGTTGAGGTAGCATGTTTCTTAGGATTTAGGAAATCGGCTGGAGTGGTAGAGATAGTCATAAACCTTAGCCAAGAGACCTCATCATCACCTTGGTTTAATCATGAGTCGTTCACCCCCAAGATACAGGAGAAACAGAAAGGAATGTGCTGTTGCCTGACATCTTACAAAACCAGGTACACTATGGCAAAATTAATATAAAGTGGTTACACTACACTATCATTCTCATGGGGATGAATTTTACACCCACTTTTCATGATTATAAATGACTTCACTAGGCAACAGTGGCAAAATACAACAACCACCCACTTCCCAAAACCAAGAGCTAATGCATCACGAGGAGCTGAAGGTATAGTTCTGTTTCGTGCATTCTTCAGCCTTCAAATATCCTAGACGAGTACAGCTGCCAGAGAAGACCAGCTATGATCAATTTTCTCTCTTTCCTAGCAAGTAAGCATGGATCCCAATTCTGCTTTTACTTTTATTATTATGAAAAGCTGTTTTCATTAAAAAACAGGCTACAGTCTTCACACACTCTTGAATGTAAGAACTCCCAAAAATCAGTAAGCATAAACATAATATTTGAGGCAATTGTTGATTTACTCCAGTTTATATTCTCTGTTTCCAAAGAAATAAACTAAATTGGACATTCTCTGTCTGTTACAAAATTGAGGAACCATGTCTACTTAGGGCTAAAGTCCTGCAGAATCAGTCCCAAAGGTGGAACAGTGCAGAGTTCATTATTTCACTCCTGATTTAACATAGTGCCTGGGTAGGTGGGTGCCAGCAGTGTGGGGGGGGACTGCATTTTCTGTTTTTCAGGAAGGGTGAGTCCTTTGTGGAAGCACAAGGTCATGGCTGCAGTGGTAGATCTGGGGAATGTTACCATGAGCTGGTTTCAGACATGAGAATGAGGGTTCAGGCATGTGGCTTGGTCGATGCTCAGCAAAAATAATGAGTCATGACCACAAACTCTTCAGATGTGGGTGGCAACTGGGTGGTTAAAATCCCAGAACCAAATCACAATTGTATGCCCAAAATATGCCATATTTTCACTAATCATTTTACTCCATTTGGTTCCTTTGTTTTTTAGGAAAGTAGCATACACATTTAAAATCCTTGCAATTACTCTTCACTTTAATACTTGAGCCCTACTGTGTCTCTGTTTCAGGGAGAAAGTGGCAACATAGGTCCACCAGGTTCAAAGGTGAGAAGTTTATTTATATTATTTAACATGATCAAAAATCTCAGTTGTTTCTTTCCTGTTTCCTTTCATCTCTTAATGCACTAAGGGGATAATGAACATTTCTTGCTCTGTCAGCATATTAAAGCCCAGGATGGTTTCACAAAACCCTTTTTCTCATGAATTGTGAGTATCAGGAGCCAGTATCACTTGATGCTTAAGACTTCTGCTTAAAATGTGCTTAAAACTGCATCTAAAAGGTGCATGTCTTTGAAGGCATCTTGTGAGGCCCTTTACATTTTCACCAGAAGATGAAAATCAGCAAAGCTTAGGCAGAAAACAAAGTTCCACACACCCCCTGTTCCTTCACACGGTGGTGTGTAGCTGTCACCCCACACCAGAATGTCCCCACCCATGACACAGGTCTGTGCTACAGCAGTAGGCTCATGTGCATTGTTATTCCTGCCTGTTCTGCTCTGAATTCCTCTCGGAACCCACCCCAAAACTCTCTGGGACTGCGCAGCTCCTTGCTGGTCCCTGAGGTCTGACCTGAGTGTCTTTTGCAGGCATAAGCCAGCAGAGAGCGCTGATGTGACCCATAGAAAATTGAAATGAAATGAAACGAAACGAAACGAAACGAAACGAAATAAAATAAAATAAAATAAAATAATAAAATAAAATAAAATAAAATAAAATAAAATAAAATAAAATAAAATAAAATAAAATAAAATAAAATAAAATAAAATAAAATAAAATAAAATAGCCTTCTGCTACATCTGGGACATCCCTGAAGTCAAAATTTGCTCTAGGAAACAAGATAAATGCAGTTATGCTTGGTTAGTATTTACAAGAGTATTATCACAGTCTTCTAGCAGCATCTGCTTGTTTATTTTAAAAAAATACCAACAATGTAGCAGGACTCTTCTTGCCATAAATTCCATCTGCTGTACATATTTTGAGTGTTGTCATTTCACACAGATATTTGTCAGCATGATAATTAAAGCTGATACATTGACATATAGGGCAGTAGTTTAACTCTTCTTAATCAGTTTGAGACTATAGAATATTTTCTTTATTATTATGCCTACATGTCCTTTCTTCTGAGGTCCTTTTTCTAGTAATTACTATTGTTTTATGTGATAGATACATTTGAAATACATATATATATATATTTAAGTGGAGTGACTACAGGGTTATTTAAACAATAAGAAATTTATCTCTTTAACGCTCAAACTAAGAAAGATCTTTGTCCTTATATCTGAGCAATGAGCTGCATTCTTAAAATATGAAGGGAGTTAGAAATAAGGATGTCTCTGGATACATTAGTTGCAATAAAATATCTTACCTCTCCTGGATCTTTTCTTCCCATTTAAATTTTGTTAGAAAAACTAATGGGAGAAATTATTCAGCATTTGTAATGGTAGGAAGCTGCCCAGCAAATATCAACATGCCTGGAATGATAACATTCTGTTGCAGAAATGCTGTTGGTCCAAGGTTATTTCCTCTGCCCATTTGCCTTTGCTGCTGATGGGTACTCATGATTTTCCATAAGCAATTGAGAGACTTATGTTCCAAGTACCATTTTTACTGCTCATGCAGATACCAAAATCCCGATAGTTGTTTTGATGCCTAAATTCCATTAGCATTCAGACACCCTTTATCCTGTCTATAAAACTGTTTATAAAATGAAGAAGAGAGTACTTCAGAAATCATACTTTATTCCTGATCCACACACTTCACTGATCACTAACAAAACCATAAATAGCAGTGAGAATATCCTTTCTTAATGAAGCAGGTACATTAAATCTCTTATGGTGGTATCATCCGCTGTTAAAACCCAAAAATATTTTCTTTAAGCAGAGAAAAAAGTTGGAAACAAAATAACATTTTCTAAAAACAAAAATGAAACAAAAAAACCCCAACAAGTAACAAAACCCCTCAAAGCCAAAAAAAAGAAAAACAAACCACCACATACAAAATAAAATAAACACTGAAAAAACAAGTTAACAGGAGTAATCGGTCCCTTGGATGAATCATTAGGCTCTGTGTCATTTCCTTTTCTCTTTCATATGATGCAGAGAAAAACACATGCAAAAAGTATAGCTCACTCTTTATCTGATCCTTTAAGAATTCAGAACCTTCTTTTATCCATTTTTCTCAGGGCAAACTGCAATATCATTACTTCTTCTGTTTTTCCCATAGAACAGAGCAGCTGTCAGCCTCCAGCAGTCATAAACAGGCCTGTATTAGAAAAGAGCAGGGGGTGGTTTTTGCCCCACATACTGACTCCTGTCTACACCCAATGCCATTGTCTACATCCCTTCTCTTCCTCCAGCTTGAGAGTCACTTAACTGACGGGTGGAAATAATTCATCAAATGTATTTTGGGGTAAAGCAGTGAAATTCACCCTTTTGCTAAGCAGAGGTGGAAGCAGTGAAAAACTATTGAAGCTGCAGGGAAAAAACAGCCATGAGCCTGCTCTGGAGAAGGGGAAAGAGCAGGAGGAGTGGGGAAGCAGATGACTAATGGGATAATGAGCCTCCCCCAAACCTGCCCACCAGCCAGATCGTGTCCCCCCCCAATGGCAGCCTTCTGTACAAAACTGAATGCGGTTTAGAGAGAATAACATTATGTTTTTGTGGCAGGGGATGCCAGGCACAGATGGAAAATCAGGCCTTCCTGGCATTGCTGGGCATCCTGGAGAAGTGGTGAGTAGGGTTATCATAATCTGTAATCACCTAACACATACACTGGCTCCCAAAACTACTTCTTAAGGATCAGTAGGATCAGCACTTGCAAACAGTGTGAAGAGCTGGGGCTGTGTTTGTCCTTCTTAACCTGGAGCAGTTACCTCTGACAAAAATCACAAGAGCAGAATGCACCTTGCCCATGCCTCCCTCATCAGTCAGAAGAGATACAGGCATCTCCAGAGGCTACTTCTGATTCCTCAATACTCCTCCTGATTTTAATTACTCAGAAATCAGCTCTGCCTTTAATCAGAGGAAAGACAGCAGGCTCATAGGTGATTTTAATGTATTTCTTATGCTTAAGACCCTCGTGGATTACAGCGTGCTTGGCTTGGGAAGTCCCACGGCTCGTCCCCTGGTGCATTCCTCTCATTTGTGCCAGACAAAGTGTCTGCATTTCCAGCACAGGGAGTTCTACAGAGGGGCTGGCTGGTCAAGCTTAGAAATAAGCTGTCTGAAAGATAACAGTTTAGCTCCCCTGTCTTCTCCTATCTGGTCGCCTTGGAAATCAACAACTGATGTGGCCAGAAAAGGACAGCACAGCCAGGGATGGCTGATTTCAGTGCAGTGAAAGAAAGGTTCACTGGATTAATTCTCAGCTAATTAAATGTTTGGTGCCCATTTGCTTCTAGTAGTCTGCGAACTCTGTCAAAAGTTCTGGGAAATACTTTTAAACACATCAGACCCTCAGAAGATCTGAGCTGAAACTAGTTGGCCCCATGTGGGTTTTGAGAGAGCTGGGGATTAATCATTCTGTACATGCAAATCACTGCTGTGCTTTTTCTGAAGCAAGGAAGTGCACATTTCATAATTTCCCCTTTTGAATCACTTAGGCTCTTCTTTTCTCTTTTTTTTTCTTTTTATCACCTGCAGGGTCCAAAAGGAGAGAAGGGTGACCCAGGACCTCGGGTGAGATTGTGTGGATTTCATTCTTTTTGAAAAATTTCTGTGAAATGTAGTGCTTAGTCTGTGGGGTTTTCCATATTTAATGCTTTTGAAATAGGGTGAACCAGGACAGGATGGGAACAGCATTGTGGGACCACCTGGACCACCGGGACCACCAGGACCAGTCATAGCAATACCCGAGGTAAGTGTGTATGTCGAGCACCAAGGTCTGTAACTCCCCTGACAGAGAAGAGGGCAAAAGTGGTTAACCTTCAGGTCATAAGTGTACTCCTCAAAACAAAATCTCTATACATCTCTGTATCAATTGGATTTTTTTTTTAAAAGATTAGTTTGGAAGAAAGTAGGTAATGCGCTTACCTACAAGAATTATGAGGTCACATTGAGCATCTCACACAAACTCTTTAGGTTATTCTGCAGGAGTTGTGAACATCAAATAAAAATCAACAGAGAAATACAAAACTGGGCATATTTAACAAAGCAAAGCACCTGAAGCACGGCAGAATGTGGGTGAGAGTCCTGACAGTTTCCTGACAGTTGTCCACTATATAAACCAGAGCACTGACTGGAAGAAACAAAAGGTAAAATAGTAGAAGCCAATAAAAGCTCTCCAGTATGATTTAGATGCAGGTATATTTTCAGTTAGTTTTGCTGTGCAGACATCAGCCTTTGCAAAAACAGTACTATCTGTGGTAATGAATGGTGGAGATTAGGATGAATCCCACTTGGATCTGACAAGAGAAATCATCATGGTATGACATTAAGGTCTGGAGGAATTGTGAGTGACAGCAGGAAACTTCACCTCTGAGAGGCAGAAATGCCAAAAACAGCCAGATGTGTCCATAGGAATGCAAGAACCCAAGGGCAGTAAGAAGTGTTTTGTAGTTGCAAGAAGAGAAAATGTGCAGCTGAGAAATCTGTGTTCATGGGAGCTTGGTGCCATCATTATCATAAAGCTGAATAACACATAAGGTTTTTTGACTGAAACAAATGGGCTTTCACTTAGGCTTCTGCTACCAATAAAAAATACAGCACTAATTTGCATCCCATAGGCTACATCACCTGTCCCAAGAGAGGGTTTTTTTTTCTTTATTGAATTTACTGGGAATCCATGCAGAATACTAGGATCTTGGATCCTGAGTCAGACGAGCAGAATTATAGACTCACAGAAATGCTGGCTGTGTGAAGATCTTGTTCAAAGTCCTGCTCATAGTGGGACTGTCAGAAGCTCTACACTTTATCACAATTCTGTTGGAATTTCTGGGGAGCTGCTCAATAGCTGTGATGGAAATGCTGCTGTAAAATTCATGTTCTTTCTCACAGCCCTGCCACAGTGCCACTGTGGGTCCTTAACTCTTATCAGTGATTAAACAGCTCTGTTTGCAGTAAAAATGAACCTCAATGTGTTGCTCCATATCTCATTAATGCTTGAAAAAACAACTGTGAGAGCATTAAAGGGAGGACAGTACATACAAAGAACATAAAAAGATTATTGAAGCTAACATAAACTAATGACACTTGTTTGTTGGAGGCTGCATGGCTCTCCATAAGCACTAGTCACAGTCCACACATCTGTCAAACATGTAGCTATGTCTGAAGAAACCTAAAGTGAATCCTCTGAATCCTCCAGACACCCTGTATGAACTACTTTTACCATGTATTACAGAAATGTATAGAGCCTGGTATAATCTGTATTGCATTAGGTGTATTACAAATCCATACAGAAACCCATTTCCTTCTCTAAGTGCTTTGGGTTTTACAAGTAAGATCTTTTTAAAAACTGAGAGCATTTATGGCTTCACATACATTTGTAGTAGAGGTGTTCTGGGGAGGTACACCCCAGAATGTGGGAGCAAGAGCCACCACATTCTCTGTATTGTTAATCAGAAGATTCCTCTGAGGTCTTGGTGTACTGAATTTTCATGCAGTTAATTAAACGTGTGTGGAAGTATTCGTCACTATGCATGACATTGAATTCTTCCTATCTCACAAATGTTTGTGTAAGAACAGGACATTTGTTTGCATTAAGTTTGCTGAGATAGACATTAAATTATCCAAGTATGTTTTGTTGACTCAGTCTCTCATCTTTCGTAGTAAGCTTCAAATATGGAAAAGAACTATTGCAAGCAGACCTATCAACTGCAGTTGGAATTGCAGAACTAAAATAAATAACACTGCCAGCTGTTGTAATGTGGATATTGGCTTGATGTGGGTAGAGCAGCAGAGATCAGTGGTCTGAGTGAACCACAGGGCACTTAGAGAGATTACTCTCCAGGTCAGGGTCATTCATTTAACCATTGCGTAGCCAAGAACAATACTTCTTGGTCTACAGAAGTCCAGTGGAATGATCCATCAGATCTGGAAGGAGGTTTTCTTAAGAAGGGCTGTGTGGCTACAGCTAAACTGACTTTATGCTGCATGACCAAAATAAAAGCAAATAAAAAGTTAGCGCAGTTTCAGTGCTGTTTAAATATTTAGAGCTGACATGGACAGCTGTGGCTCAGGGCCAGGCCTCACCAGTATCTGGCTGATAGCATATTGATCGAGCTGCACTGAAAAGTGGACCTTGGTTTCCTTGTCATTTCACCTGGTCTCTATGTGAATGGAGGGGATCTGGTTTCTTCAAGAACCACTTCTCATACCATGAAAATATGTGTTAGGGTAAAACTGAGGTCTGCAGTGGGACCTATCCGTTTCCAGGCTTCTGCAGTTCCCACCAGCAATGCAGGTCTCAGAGGCTTCCTGTCCTTTCTGCCTCCTCTGTTGCCTCCTGTGATTGATCAGGAAGTCTGCTCTGACCCGTCGTGTAAAAAAATCCAGTGTCCCTCTGTTTGCTGCTGTTTGATATTCCAAAACACTAAAATCAATATTTCTCATTGGCTACTTCACTTATTCAGAGCATAGTTGCTGATACTCAGCACATTTTAATGAATGGAATCATGACAACCAGAAAGCCACAGTATTTGTCACTATGATTTTGTCACACAAATTTAGTTTGGCATAGTGCAGAAGTAATTCCGAATAGAGAAATGTTATTGGATTTAAATTTCAACCTTTTAAACTTCTTTGGCTGTCACTATTGACCCATAGTTTAGGCACAAGAAACAAAAGTCACAAAGAAAGGTTAATGTTGAGGATGTAAAGCAGATGTCAAAAGATTTTGTTCAGTCTGTTCTTTCTATAATTCTAACAAGACCATATTCATGCCTTTTGGATTCAAAGCTGAAAGTTTACTTAGAAACCAACCCAGACAATCATTCTAAAACATAACAGTGAAGAAAATATGAAAAATTATGTGCTCACTACTGTAGTCAGCACTTTCTGAATTAATTCAATGTGTCGAAGAGTTATATCTCTGGGATGTTTTTATTAAAGCTATTTGCACATCCAAACCCCAAGATAAATAATTATATACCTGGAGGAGGTTGTGAAGAGAGCAATCTTTTCCCCTAATCATCACTCTTCTACCTTTTGTTTTCAAATCTTCTTCAGCTCTATGTACAGTTTTCTGACTTCCCATCACAATTCCCAGTTGCAGATAAACTGTGTGTGTAAAATATACAATGTGGCTGATCCCAAACTCAGCAAAGCCTTTGGGATTCTTTTCACTGACTTCAATATAGTTTGGATTGAGCCCAAAAACAATGAATACTGAGTGATTCCACAATGAAAAGACCGTGTAAACCCAGGGCTCCTGGATTTCTGCCATTAGATAAAGCAGAACAATTGCAGCAGTAGGACTCTTTTACTGCTGTCATTAAAGTAGCAGCCCGTGTCCTACTCCTTTTCTGGATTGTGTAGAACTGGAAATAGAGAGGGACCAAGGGTATCATACTACCCCTGAAGAGTGCAGCAGAGTTCATGCAGCTTGGGAGATGGAGTGCTGCCTGAAGGATCTATTTCTACATGACAACTTTTTCAGTGGTTTTTATAGAACACAAGGACAGGGAGCAGAAAGAAGCACCCAGTAGAAGCAGCAAGTTTTAGCTGTATGAATTATTCAACATGACCTCAAAGTAGAGAAAGCTGACCATACACTGCCATGCTCGGATGACATGACATGACATGACATGACAGGACAGGACAGGACAGGATAGGAAGGCACGCCTTGTCTTGGCCTTATGAAATTCAGATTTTCATTACTTTGAAAGGGAATATGCTGCTTAAATAGAGCCTTGTACTGGATGGCATGGCTTGCCTGCTAAGTAAATGGACCGTTGGAATGAAAGAAGTTACACAAACAACAAAAAGAGAGTAATGATATATTTCCACCTAAAGCAAGCACTTACATATTGTCTGTCTTGAGCTGTTCTGTAAGACCACATGATACAATATTGGGAATACCTATTTAAACTAGAAAATTAGCTATCTGAAACCTAAATGAAAGCCTAATCATAACATCAGGACAAGAATCTGACAGGAGCAGCTAACATGGATTTACTAATGGCAGTTTGTTCCCCATCAACATCACTGCTCCTCTCTGGGCAAGGGATGTGCACTGAGTTTGTAGACTCTGACTTTAGCAAAGCTTCTGATTCAGTCTCCCATAGCCTTGCTATCGTCAAACTGATGAGCAATGAAGTGGATAAGAGAATGAGTAAATAAGTGTAAAACTGGCTCTACTGATAGACTCAGGGAGCTGCGACTGGCATGCACAAGATGGTTTCTGGAGTACTGGGTCCAGCTGTGAGATCCCCAGGACAAGAAAGACATTGACATAATGGAGAAAGCCCCATCCAGGACTGCCAAGATGTTCAGGGGACAAGAGCACTGAGAGAACTGGGTCTGATCAGCCTGTCAAAAAGCAGGCTTAGGAGAGACTTTGCTTCTGTCTACAACTGCATAATCAGAGGACACAGAGATCATGGGAGCAGCCTCTTCCTGCAGGTGTATGGAAATAAGATGCAACAAGCCCACGTTGGAGAAAGGGTAATTCCAACTAAATATAAGCAAAACTTTTTTTGCCCTGATGATGATCAAATACTCTAAGTGATTGCCCAAAACAATAGTGGCATCTCCATACTTAGAGGTGTTCAAAAATTAACTGGACCTGATCCATCCACAACTGCACTGAGGAGTGTTGGATCAGAGCTCCAAAGGTCCCTGTTCATCTTCATTATTATGATTCTTTAATCAAATTATGCAGAAATGCCTAGCCTAATGGGGAGCTCACCAATTCCAGAATAAGAAGCAGTATAACAGCAGTGCAATTACACTGCCCTGTTCAGGCATCTTGAGACCCAGAGCTGAATAGTGCAGGAGCTGCTCCACATCACCATTTGGGGTTCTGAGCTAGTTTCAGACACAGCAGCATGATCAGTGCTGACTTAGGAATTGCAGCATGGTGTGATGCAGGCATGTCCAGAGTATAATTAAAACTTCAACTCTGCAACAGAAGATGAGTGTGCTCAGACTGATTCACCATCTTCACCATCACCAGTGACATACTGAAGCATAAAGTCGCCATTTGATCTTTATCTTGCTGAGGAGAAATGGCTTCAGGCTGCAAAATTTGGTGCCATAGCTTTCAAATTAAAAATGTGAGTCAGTTAATTAAATTTCTGAAAGCATTCTGAGATCTTTACAGGATAAATGTAAAAGAAAATCTAGGTCTTGTTATTCCAGATGTATAAAGAAAATTAGAAGTAGAGAGCATTTTCTGTGACCTTATTTATGTTTGGGGGGTTTTCATAGTTATAAAGAGATAACTTCATATTTCTATAAATGTATGTGTGCCTTAGACAAACCATTTGAAATAATCTGTTTCTTAACCCCTTTTTTAGTTACTTCTCAATGACACAGATGGAATTTTTAATTTTACTGAAATTAAAGGACTTCTTGGGCCTCCAGTGAGTATATGCTGCTTTATTAAATCTTCAGATTTGCTCTATCTTCAATGTCTCCTTTAGAGTATCAACAAGACACGAGTCTCCTATACTTTAAGATTGTTTCTGCTGACCTCAGCACCAACTCCATAGAAGTACTTTCAGGCAGAGCTGAGTTCTCTGTGAACAAACTACTCTTACACATTCATATGAAATAAAGGAATTGACTTATCTCTGATTCTGAAATATATGCTCAGAATTATAGAAATGTAGAACAATTGCAAAAATAGAGACCAAGACACATTTCTTTGATTTTTTTTCCTTCTTGTTTTTCAAGTCACAAAGCATTGGGATTAAAAAGTATTTTGCTCAGTTCTGCTTGAGATTTCAGCTAAAATGCTAGGCTCCTGTGTATGAGTTTAGTCTCACACGAGTTAAAGCTGTGAATGAAAAACTAGGAATTTCATGAGAGAACAACAAATGTGAAGTTCAGGTTCTCTTCTAGCTGCAAAATAGTTCAGTCAAATACTTGAAATCCTGAACGTTTCTTGGTAATAATTTCAAGTTCCTAGAACTGGATCCAAAGAGAACTCTCCCTTTTCCAAGCTGTGGAATCTATTCAAAGTTGCCCAAAAGTGTACTACATGTTGCAATTTGCAAAATCTTAGCCACAACAAATTAAGCAACTCTCTTTACTGCTAGTTTCATTCGTGAATTCCTTGTTTGTGTATTTCATTTTATCTGTTTTCTTGTTGGTGAGCACAGTGATCTCCCCCACATTCAATCCCTAACAAAACAAGGAAAGTCAGAATGTTCATAGCCAACAGCAGAATTTCACTCTACATAGCTTAAGTTTGCAAAAACTTTGTATCTTATTATTACAGCTGTCGCAAAACAAATATTTACTGAATCTGTCATTGAACTGGGAAGAAGGGCATTAGCTCCAGCAGCAGCTTGTAACCTTTTTCTGCCAGCCTAGCATGGCTCTTTCCCACTTGTTACACCATAGGACAACTTCGTGCTATTGTGGCTGCATCCAGCCATGCTTATAGTAAAACAATTTTCATGGAAGAGTATTTTCATGTGTTTCCCAAAGACCTAGTTCTCCTAATCCCTGGACATAATAGGATGCTGGGATAGTATGAGTCCCCTTGTCTGAGCTCTGCCACAGGTATTCACCACAGATAATTCAAACCTTTGTTTTGTGATAAAAGTTAGAGTCACATTCCCACAAGAGAAAAGCAGGTCCTGTAGCTTGAAGAGCAGCTGCAGTGAGAAAGATTTGAACCTCAGTCTCAAAGCTCTAACTCTAGTCAGGAAAGAGATGCAATCTCTTGTGGGTGGTGAAATTGATATCCTGCTGATCTGAACCAGAATTAAAGTGTCTCTCTGCAGTTACCACAGCAGGGCAATCTTAAATGTGCCCAACACAAATCCCAATCTGTGATCCTATTCACAGCCTATCACACACTCTGTTTTATAGCCAAAAACATCCACGACCAAAATGGGAAAGGTAGGCAGCTACTGTGGTCTCTGTGCTGGCATCTGGAAAAGATTCAGAGGAGGCTGAATCGTGGTTGCATGTGTTTCATACGTAGAAAATGTCATCGTTTTCAGTCTTTTCTGGATCTCTGTCTCACTGGTTTTTGAAAGTAAATGCTAAATTAGGAGCATAGGGCATTGTGGAGGTTCATACTTTTACTGTCAATTGAATGAAGTTCTTAATTCAGTAGCAGATTTGATATTCACAAATCACACAATACATGAAAAATGCATACTCTTTTTTGGGAGTCTGTAATATGTGTTTGTAAGGGTGTGAATTTTCTAATTTTGCAGGGGCCAGAGGGCAAGCCAGGTCTACCAGGATTTCCTGTAAGTATTAATTGCCTAGGATTTAAAAGTATTTCCAAGGATTTTTGGTATTTTTATATATATAATTTTTCAATTAATATATTAATATTTATTAATATGTATATTATACACAATTTGCATGAAGTCTAATAAACTTTCATATAGGACACAGGTCTCAGGAAGTTACCAACCACATTAGAAATTTATTCTGTTGGAAACT
The DNA here is from genome assembly GCA_013399455.1 of Anthoscopus minutus. Taxonomy (NCBI): domain Eukaryota; kingdom Metazoa; phylum Chordata; class Aves; order Passeriformes; family Paridae; genus Anthoscopus; species Anthoscopus minutus. Next base: position 27,134 of record VWYI01003441.1, read on the forward strand.
ACTTAGTTTCCAACTACTCTGATATGTTTATCTCAGTGTCAGTTTAAATTGGGGTGTAAGTAATGGAAAATTACGACCTAAGGAAAGACCTATGCCATATAGGAGAAGCAAATGGAACGAATGGACTTTGAAAAGTTATCTGTATATGTATTTATGACTGTGTTATTCCTCAGGCTATTTTGTCACCACTACAGAATACAGGAAAGCCCTATAAGATGTACCCTTTTTATTTTATCCTTTAGGAAATATTTATGATTTTTTTATAATAGCATACCAGGGCTACCCTGTACACATTTCACAACCATAGTACCAAAAGGTGCCTTTTGCTCTGCTACCTACCTATTGTGCTCAGACTGCTATTTAAATATGTATAAATATCTTCATTAACAACTTAGACACAGGACTTGGAGGGATACCAAGTTTGTAGATGATACAAAATTGGGTGGAGCTGTTAACTCCCTCCAGGGCAGAAAGAGTCTGCAGAGATACCAATATAAATCAGAGGGCTGAAGGATCACCAGCTGTTCAACAAGGGAAAGTGCCAGATCCTGCACCTGGGATGGAGCCACCCTGGTGGTGCATGTAGACCAAGGAATGAGATGCTGGAGAGCAGTGCCAGGAAAAGAGACCTGATGGTCTTGGCTGACAGAAAGCTGAATGTGAGTCAGCAGTGCCCTGGCAGCCAGGAGAGCCAATCGTTTCCTGGGGTGCATCAGACACAGCATCACCAGCTGGACAAGGGAGGGGATTGCCCTGCTCTGCTCTGCACTGGGGTGCAGCCTCACCTTGAGTGCTGGGGCGGTTCTGGGTGCTACCACAATATAAGAAAGACATTAAACTGTTAGAGAATGTCCAAAGGAGGGCCATGAGGATGGTGAAAGACCTGGAGAGGGGAAGCCATGTGAGGAGCAGCTGAGGCCACTTGGTCTGTTCAGCCTGGAGGAGACTGAGGGGAGACCTCACTGCAGTTACAACTTCCTTGTGAGGGGAAGAGGAGGGACAGGCACTGATCCTTCACTCTGTGGTTCCCAGNGCACTGATCCTTCACTCTGTGGTTCCCAGTGACAGGACCTGAGGGAATGGCCTGGAGTTGTGTCAGAGGAGGTTTAAGTTGGATATTAAGAAAAGGTTCTTCACTCACAGGTTTGTTGGGCACTGGAACCAGCTCCCCAGGGAAGTTCTCACAGCACTGACCATGACAGACTTCAAGAAGCATTTGGACAATGTTCTTAGGCACATGGTGTGACTCTTGGGCTGTCCTGGGCAGAGCCAAGAGTTGGACTTTGATGATCCTTGTAGGTCTCTTCCAACTCAGAATATTCTGTGATTCTGTGATTATTTGGCTTATGACTTCAGAAAGTATTGTTCTGATTATTGTATTCATATTCTGTGCAACATGATGGAATTACTTTCCCTTGTTATGATTATTTTACAGTTCAGAGCATGCATATGGTCTCAGGATCCTTCGTCTATTGCCTGAGAACAATTAAGGAGAAAACTAGGAAAGCTAAAAAAAGATGTTAACAAAATGCTGGCAAGTTGCCAAAATCCTACAAAAGATTGCTTGCTAAATCCTGGGTATTGTGGACTGCATAGAAAACCAAAGAAAGGAGATAAAAAACTCCTTAAAAATACATGTCATTTGAAAAAGATCTGATAACATTCAGAAAGTGATATAATACATTCTTGGTCTCTGTTCTTTATAGAATTTCTACAGACATGAAAATACCATTCTTGTTCTCGCCTCATGTCTTTTATTTATCTCTTGACTAATGTAGAAATTATATAGATCTGAGTTTAGATCTTAGTGGGTAAAAAAATGCTTCTGAATGCTCTTGGATGATTATAAAGTACAATTTGATCTGAGGGAAATGCTTTCCCCACAAAACAGATTAAAAAATAATCTGTTTTTCAAATAGATAAACTCTATTTCGTATACTCTATTTTTTTTTACACGCTGTTAAAAATATACCTTCAGAAATTCTGTTGAAAATCAGTCTGGCTGAATGATTATGGAGATAGGAAGAGGATCAAGTACAGAAGAAACAGAGAATTTTAGGTTGAATTTCCACTCTTATTAATGTTTGCATATTTCCCTGTGTGAATGTGTGTATCATCTACACTGTGATAAACATCAGGGATTTTTCATTTTGGTCTTTATAAAAGATTATCCTTACATGATATCTGGTTTAGGTAATAACTTGATTCAGAGAGCAATTTAGTCTTGTAAGAATTCTTAGATTGCAACCAGAGTGATTTAAGTTCAAATTCACAAGCAAATTTAAATTACATTAAGTAAAATGGCCTAGATCCATATTCTTCACAAATATCACTATGAATTTATATATTTGTTTTTGCCTAGGGCCCTCGAGGTCCAAAGGGTGACACTGGTTTGCCGGGATCACAAGGACCTAAAGGACAACAGGTATGAAAAAAATGCATGGGAGAGAGTATATGCTGAGAAATGTGTTAGATGACAAGTACTTTGTGACATTAAAAGTTTAATTATTCTAATTTTGGTAGGAATTTTGATTTAATAAGTTCACAGGAAAAATGTACTAGGCGGAATGTGAAAGTGCTAAATGACATCCCTTGATATAATCTCACCAAGAGCTAATCTTCCTGCCCCAGTGTTGAAATTCATCAGTGCAGTATGCACTTATCAGGTTAAGTCTCTTTAAACATTAAACATGAAGTGACCTCTTCTTGCCAGCTGATTGCCGTGCTGACACCCTGGGATCCTATCCAAAAGCCCAAATAAAAAAAAAAGATTGATCTTTTCCTCCTCCTGTGCCAGAGAAGGCTTTGTCTACAGAATGAAGACTGGAATTTTCAATTACAAAGAAAGTGTAAGACCTGAGGAGCTCTCTTCCTAGAATTCTTTCTCTTGTTTCTTCACAAAAAGTGTGTATTTTACAGCACTGCTGAGTGGTTACTAAAGACTGACACTGCTCTTTTGTAAATACTGCAGATGTTCACCTTTTTTCCCCTTGTTATCCACCTTCAGAAAGCAGGGGAGAGAAACATCTAAAATCTTGGGGATACCAAACAAGAAAAACAAAAACACTTTCTGCTTATTCCTTCTAAGTAGCTGAGGAAAAAAACTTCTCACAAGTAATAGAAAGAAATCGTGAATCATGGTTTAAATGGGGTAGCAGATGGACAGCATTGTCATTGCTCAGAAGGAAACCTCTCAGGCCACAAATACCAGTCCCTGTTTATCATAAGGTTCCCTGTTCTTTCACAGAGTTCATTAAATGATCAAGCTCAACCTTAGAATCAGTTGAGTGATTAAAGTTAATGAGGTTGCATCATGCCAGGCACATGGAGAGAATGACTCATGTTTTCCTGATAGTAAAATCGGAACATTTACTGCTCTGTCAAGACAGTGCATTTCAAGAAGGATTTGCTGATCACCAAGCTGATGGTACACAAGAAGATGCCAATAACCAGTCTGCCTTTGGCAGAGACCTTTTGTGAATACAGCATGTTTCACATAGTTACTCTATGGAGAGCAATTTGAGTAGTTTTTAAAAAAATAAGAACTTATTCGTCTCAGGGAGATATTTTTAGTGTACTTTATCATGTTTTAAGGAAGATCATCTCTTTTCTTCCCCAGAATCAAGATGCACCCTACTCATACTGATATCACTTTATGTTTGATATCACAGCGTGACTATATCTCTCATGCTTCAAACAAAAGTAATGCTGCTTTGACTTTTTATGATTCACTGGGAACTGCTTTGTAAACAGTAATTATTCTGATAATTGCAGGGTGAAAAGGGAGAACCAGGAGCTATCATTTCTGCTGATGGATCTTTAACTGAATTATTAGGAAGAAAAGGGGAGAAGGTGAGATAATACCATGTTGTGTTCCTCCAGAATTTTTTGGTGCTAGACATTGCAGGAATTCTTTTTGTCATTGTTCTCTCTGTGTCGGTCCTCAACAGGGTGAAGCTGGATTGGTGGGACCAGCAGGACCAATGGTAAGGTGATTCCAAAGATGAATTTTTTTTTTATTTTTTAATTTTGCTTTGGCCTCACAGATATGAGAAAATGTAAAGGTAGTTTGGTTTAGCTTTTCTTTTTTTTCTGAGTAGGGATGATAAGGAGTATTCATGCTTCAGGGTGATCAGTGTCCTTCAGAAAAGAGTATGTTTGTTACATATGTGGCGCTGTGAACTGCTGACTTAATGCAGAGTTTAAATTCTTGTAGAACAAATGCATCTGTTCCTATCTAAACCCCAACAGTGAAATATAGTCAGAGCTAGAAACTTCCATGACTTACAACTCTGAGTGAACTGGGTTTGTTTAGCCCTGAAGATAAAAGACTGAGAGGAGCTTTAATTGCTCCTTGCTGCGGCCTGAAAGGGAATCAGTCAGGTCCTTCTCAGAGGTGCACAGGAAAAAGACAACAACCATCACATGTTCCAGCAAGGGAAACTTCACTTAGATATAAAGTTAAAAATTCTTGTTACAAGTGATTGAACACAGAAGTAGGTGCTCAGAGAGATGGTAGATCCTGGAACAAGGTGTTGAGTGGCATGACCTAACCTACAAGCCTAATTGACAAGTCTGTCTTGTAAGCAAGAGGTTGTGCAAGAGGATCTCTCTCTTTCCACCTAAATTATTCTCTGTTTATATGATTTACATTAAAACAACTAACTGCATCAGCACAATTTCTGTCGCTGTCAAGAAATTGTAATTGTGTTGGATTCTGAGGAAGGTGCACACCAGGCAGTAGAGTAAGGCCACGTATGAAAATCAGGATTTAGAGGCCTTGTTTCAAGTAATTGGTCTGATACTTTATACTGGACACCGAAATTAGTTACAAAATATGAACAGTTGCCCAGACTCAGCAACATTAGGGTGCCAATTTCTTCTAGTCTAGTATTCGAAAAATCAAGGATGTCATGGATGTTTCTTTGCTTCTGCTTCTGATGTAGCCTAGTCACTCTTGTGCCTTAGTGAATGTTAGCAGGTGTCAACATTTCTGCACACCAAGGTGCATAGGAGATTTTTTACATCAGTTTCTGTAGTCTTCATAAGGGGATACCTGGGTATGCTGAGTATGCTTTCTTAGTTACTGTGTATCAAAATACCCTGAGGAGGTTATCCTAACTTACCAAAAAGGATGTTCCTCTCCTCCTCCTTTTATGACTGCAAGATGATCTACCCTTTCAATTTGATGCAGAATAACTTTGAATGAAAGCAAACTTCAGAGATGATCTTGTGTGCATCACTGCCTGCAGCAGGTCTCTTTAACTGAGGAACTTGTCAAGTGAAGTTTTCAACAACTCTTAGTATAAAAATTCCATAACCTCTCTGGGCAGCACGCTCCATATGTTTGACAAACTTTGGAATAAAAAAATTTTTCCTTATATTTATTTGGAATTTCTCATGTTCTGGCTTGTTTTCACTGCTACTTACTGTGCATCCTGCATCCTGCAGACATGTCCTTTTCCTCTCAGCCCCAAACTCTGTGTTTTACATCTCCTTTTATACTGCCACGAGATGTTTCATACAGTTCAGCATGCAGACAAGGAAGTTCTTCCCAGCACTGGTGGGAATGGTTACCCTTCAAGAAAGTTTGGCGTATGGAGCCTGTCTCAAGGCTTTGCTCAGCCAGATCTCTTCTTAGCACAGAACTCTCGTTTGATCATCACTGCTAATGGGGTAATACAATTTGGTATTTTCCCATACAAAAAAATCCCTTTGTAGTTAGTGTGAGTCCTGTGCAGCAAAAAAAATTCAAGTCTGTATCTGGAGCTCTGGGCCAGAAACTCTGACACATAACTTATCAAAGGTTTCAGTGCGATGGTTCTGTTCCACTTTGTTCCAAGTGAGTCTCTGGCCCAAGAACATCTTTGAGGTAGTGGGGGACACTGATTGTTTCTCTCTGCTCTTACACTCACACAAATTTCCAGAATTTAAAATCAAATCCCTAGTTATTGCTCTGCTCCTTTTTGAGACTTCAGCTTGGCAGAAGATAGGATTACAGGGGCCTGGAGCACAAGGAGATACAGAAAAGTAGTAGTTTGGCAGATGAGAACTAGGGATAGCCAGGAGGTCAGTACAATTGTTAGCAAAAACAGAAGAAGCAGACTGAATCCAAGCTCCTGCCACAGGAGAAATGAGAATCATTTACATGCTGGATTATGCTGTTACCTGTTGATGAAGCAAATGGCTGCGTATCACTAAAGGAGAGCACTTAGTAAGAATCTCAGTGCCGATCTGCCCTGTCTGGGTTTGAAAAGACAGGTGTCTGCTAAGGAAGGCAGAAACCTCCCTTGAAAGGGAATAATGTTAAACTCCACCCCCCACCTCCTAATTATTATAATCTTGAAATCAAGGGGCTCTCAGGCAAAGATATGGGAATAGGAATAACAGCCCTTTACTAGCAAAATTAAAATAAAAATTAAGTAGTACAAAAACCACTGACAGAGCCAGAATACAACCTGACACCCTGTCAGTCAGGGTGTTGGTAGCAGTGTGATTAAAGGCTGCAGTCTTCCTGGAGTGACAGATGTGGTTCTGTTGAAGCAGTGACCTTGAAGAAGGGTGTAGTTTTCCTCTGAAGGTCCAGTGGTGGTGTAGATGGGTCCAGTCTCTCTCCTCTGGGAATCCACTAGAGGCAGGCTGACTATGGTGTTCCAAGCCTCCAATCATAACCAGATAGGAAAGCTTGTTTCCTCTTCCTGGGCGGAGCATCTCCCAGGGACATGATGTAATTTTATCAGTCATGCAGTGAGACTCAATGGCCCACTAACAGAAAACATCCCACTGGAAGGAGGATGGGTTGTTGAAGAGATAGGGAACACTGCCAAATCTGGTTTTAACAGATGTTAATAGAATACATACTTTTGGTTGCATCTTGCATGGCAACCCAAGACATGCCCAAATCTACTGTGCTGTTGTAAATTAAATTTCCTTTTGTGGTAAGCAGACTCCTGTGGCTTCCACACTTCCTTCTTTCACTTCTAGCTATGATTGCTGGCTTCTGTCTCAGGGAGTTGCTAACACCTGAAAGACTCGGCTGGCACTTAGAAAAAATAGTAAAGATGGTCCCAGTTTAGTCAACTCTCACATTGTTAATGTTTATTTGAAATTCCAGTAAAAGCATGGAATCAGACACTGCTCCTTATTTAAAGTAAAAAAGAAGTCTGTTTCTAATCATCCTCACTGCTGATTAAAGTTCAGATTTACATAATTTTTAAAGGCTTGGTTACCAGATAGTGAAATAGGAAAATGCTTTATAACATTTTGGACTGCTTTTTTTTCCCCCTAAACCTCATTATTGGATGTGGTATCATGAAAAGGTGGGTTAAATTTTGAAGTCTTGGGGCACAAAATTGAAATTCACACCTGCCAGATCACCAGCAATCTCTTGTCTGATTGAGAATCAGGTATTAACTTTTATCACACGGGCAGAAATTACTTTCAAACAGGAAATAAAACAGAACATTAATAAAAGACTTGCCACCTTCAAGCAGTTTCAGCTGACATTAGTGTGCTTTAAATTCTGATTACAATAGTGACACTATAAATTAATATGTTCATATGATAACTGCCTATGAATTTCTGGTCTAATCCAGTCTTCGGTAGGATAAAAATTACAATAATTATTGCATGAATTTCAGCTAGATGCTAAGAGAAATTATCTTCTTCATCGGATAAATGTTTCATGAATGTACATATCACTTTCCACTGAAATGATATCATGTGAAGGGTTGAACACACTGTCCCATATAAGTGGTATCCGTCTGAGATCCACAGACAGATTATTTAACACGTAGTGTAAGAAGGAGTATCTCAGCATTTCAGCAGATTGAAAAAAGGAAGTGAAACCACAAAGGATGACACATATGTAAAGAGGTTGTCTAGACCTTGGTGGTTTCAGTGAGTTTCAGGAAGCTGACAGCAGCTGAAAGTTTGTAGATCCTCAAATTTGCTGCTTTTTGTTGATCACTTGCAGACTGCCTAGAAGCTGCATGCTTGCAAATGCCCCATCATAGGTCATGCATAGTCCTGGACCACCTTTGCCAGGCAGCCTGCTTGTCCTCTCTTTTTGCTGTCACTTGTATTACTTTGTGGACCCTGGTGAGACAGTCAAACTTGCATACAGAAGGAACAACCCTGTTTCAGCTATCAGCCCCATGAATCCAAAAATCCAAGCTGGTGAGAAACAAGCAGAAGCCTGGCACTGCATGAATTCTTAGGCCGACCACAGATATTTCCTCACAGAGCCTGATTCAAAAATAATTTGAAAAAACAAGGAGAAAAAAAATGAACAAAGCATACATCTCTAACTTCCTTTTCTTTTCCTGACATGCATTTAAGTTTTCTTCAGTTCATGGTGAGTCAGATTTGAATTGCACACCCTGCAAGGGGCTGGGAATTCAGACTTCATTTCAGAGAGGTGGTCTTTTACAGACCAGAGCTGACTGTTACATGCAGTCCTCAGCTTCT
>VWYI01003446.1:0-53139 GCA_013399455.1 Anthoscopus minutus
GATCCTTGGTAGTAACGACTCCAGTACTTCCTGATATTGTCAGCTCCTTTCAAGACAATAATGAGAACTAATTAAAACAAGAATACTTTAACAAATGTAGCACTTCCAAACAAAAATAAACCATCTACTTAAAATGATCAAAATAATTAACTAAATTTCATCTCTTAACCATCGCTTAAAGAAAAAAAAAAAAGAAAAAAGCAATAAAAATCCAACATACACAAACAGACCAGTGTCAAATCAACATTGTTTCAATAAGGAAGGAAGTTGACTCAATACAGCTTTCTTCTATTAAAGCCTCTGCTCTATTAATGAGTACTGGCAATACTACCAGGTTGCAGTACTACACAGCCTAGTATTTTCCCTTCTCACTGGAATATCTTGGCATTAGTACCTAAACCTTTACCCATTCTTTTTCACTGCCCTGCAGCTCCTTGTCATAACCTGCAGCTTCTGTCATGGCAGTTGCTCATTTCTGATAAGGTCTTCCAGTTCATCTCCAAACCATCAGGCAACCACTTCATAATTGGGGAAAAAAGGTGTCAGGAAAGCCTATTAAAGTAATTAGATACTTAATGAGGAAAATGATGATACAATAGTGAGTTGAACAGTGAATGAGGAGCTATGGTGACAACATGCTGCAAAGGCATTCAGTTCAACTACTTTTGCTCTGTCAACCACACTAAGGATTCTGGAAGAGCCGAAGAGCAGACACATGAGTGACTGTATAGGCTTATATGCCACAGTAATTTTTAGGACACAGTTGAGCAGCACTCAGCCATCTCAACAGAAGCCAAGCACTAAGGTTATCAACAGAAAGCTTTTGTCTCCCCTGGAGAGCAGCATATGTTGTAGCAATGAGGTAGGAAAAAAAAAATTGTATTTGACAGCTGTCAAACTATCTAAACTATGATTTGGATATGGGCTATTCTTTGTATGTCTGGATCTGGCACTACACTCAAGGGGACAAACACTGATCAGTGAACAGCAGCAGCAATAGTCTAGCAGAAAACTTGACATGTCTGCCAGACAGTGACTTGCAGAAATGTGAGGAAGGTAACTTTTACAGGCACTTTTCCCTGTCTCAAAATGAGAGAAGTGAACTTCCATATATACACAAGAACCAAGAGCTGAAAATACTAAAATTCTACTGTTCAGTGAAACAAAATGACACGAACTTTCTGAGCAACATAATGAGATTTAATGCAATATAATGACCATAACATTGAAGCAATACTTAAAATATTAATTTGCACATTGTGGAAAAAAAAGCAAGTCACTAAACAAAGGTGAAGGAAACAATAAACATTTGCTCCACCAAATTAATATATGCAACTCAAGAGTATTCAAATCTCATCTAATGGAGTTAGTCTTGTCTTTTTACTAGTCACACCGGAACCCTGAACACTTTGTTTCTGTATCTGCACCCTGCACAAGCTGTCAACACATAAACACACACACTTTTTCCTATAAAGAATAGTGAAGTCATACCTAAGAATTTTTTTCCTACAGAGTTGACTATTTAAAGGCAAACAGTCACAGGACTTAGACAAGACCTTACTTAATCTCTCTGTTAATTTAAGCAAACTCAACAATGCACAAACAGGAGGAATGCTTTATTTATTTTATCATCAAGATCTGAAGATTGATGTTATATATACAGAAGACGGACTTCACTGAAAGCTAATTCTGTGTTACTGCACCTCATGAATATCTGTTGACTGGACTTGTAAAGAATTTTACAGCATCTGTTAGATGACCCAGTCTTTATGAACTGTTGTCTACTTCAGAACCAAGTAGAGAGGTACACTATATTTACACTGCCACACACAGCAGCATCACGGGCATCTGAAATATCACATTACTTTAGAAACTAGTAGAGAATCATTTTTGAGAACTTAAAGACTAAGACCATGATCAGTTCCCTGAACGTATTTTTTTTTCCTGGCAACCTAATATCTGTCTTATTTGCTCTAAGCATCAGTCAGCTACTTTCAATCACATGTCACTGCTAGATTCTGAGTCTTATCTCTGTAACCATACTCGCTCTAAAAAGAAAAACTGGTGAACTGCTGAGCATTTGACCTCTTGTTTCCAGGCACTTGGAAGAAAGCAGCTTCTGGATCCCTACATGGGATATTGAAGCCAGAAAAGGAGAATGCTGATTTGTCGAACTTATAGTCCTGTCTTTTTGGTTCAGAGTCTTTAGTAGCTCAACTTTGTTCCTCCACATCTGTCCCAAAAGAACCACCACCAAAGCATAGCAGTCCTTTTCTCTCCAGCCCTGGTCAGTCGCCATGGCATAGTCAGAAGAATCAACTTACAATGTCCCATGAAACTTGGTATTTTCTTCCATTACTCTAATGACATGCCCTGAAATTGCTCACACTTCAATTCTGAGGAAATAATTTGTTGTTTAAGAATAAAAATAATTTGCACAAAGCAGACAAGGAAAAAAGACTGATAAAGTATGTACCTTAGGGTGCCATTTCAAATCATTTTTCTGGCAAATGCACTTGAAAAATAATTTTTGGCATCAATAAGCTATCAGCAGCTGGAAGTCAAAATTTCTACAAGACAAATAACCTGATATTCTTTTGCATTAACTCTTCATATCCAGGGAACAGAATCTGCTCTTAGCTTCTTTCCTCAGAGTAGTGGAATTATCCTGGAGTTATTCTCAGCACGAAACACTTGCCTATAAATACTGTTTCAGCCATTCACACTTTGTGGCATGACAAATACAGCCTTAGAAAGCAAGCAGTTGGTTTTAGGTGCGGTTCAGCAAAACTATCTTATTAATTTATTTTTTTCTTCTATTCCAAAGGTTTCAAAGACAGGAAGATTCAATGTCTGAGGTCTTTGGAAATCCAGAATGTAATGTGTATCCATTAAACAACCCTAGGCTCTCAGAAGACTGATGTGAGAAAAGTAGGAATTTAACTAGTACCCAAAACACCCCATCAAACAACATTAACACACAGAATAAGCACTTAGGTTTGTCAGCCTGCTATAATGTGATTCTCTAACAGCTTTGAACCATATGCATATTTCTTCAACCAATAAACTGCCTAAATTATGAAGAAAGGTAGAAGAAGAAAATACCTCCAAAGCATCAGAAAAACATAAATCACATTAGACTTAAGGAACATGCTATGTGATAGGTTCACTAAAATGTGACATTCAGGGTAGCAGCTTCCTCAATACAAGAAAGAGCCACTACTTATGACTAAGTGTATGATTAGTTTCCTCATCAGGAACTTAACACAAGTGAATCCTGCAATGTGACTAAAACATACAATTTACAAATAAACTAGGGGAAAAAAAACCCCACCAAAATCCAATCTACAACACAATCACACCACTTATTCTAAAAGAAAAAATACTATTTAATTGAACACAGGCATGAATTACTTTATAACAGGTATAAAAAAACAAACCTCTCCTAAGAGAAAAATGACAGGATGCTACTATTAAAAAACCCCAACTATTTAGCATTATTACAGGACTGTAATTTAAAGACCTTCATTTTAATATTTTTAAATATCAAATAAATATTTTTTTCTCTATCAGCAGTCAAAGGAATAGTACGCCCATATTAACACTGTTAATTATTTACACTATTTACAGTAGCCCTTGGGACGTGGGAGGAAGATTTTTAACATGCACCAGTTTAATGTGCACCTGAACCAGTATACACAAGTACATGTACACACTCCTGTAAATATTATGCAAAACAGAACTGCAAATCTTCCTTTCAGCTATGAATACTTATATTTACATCTTCATTCACAGTGGTGGTTTGAGGCTACCTTCAACTTCCTCCTTTTCAGCACTTGCAGGAGAACAGAACATAGCATTACAGAAAAAAATCACTGAAAGAAACTTACATGTGTCAAATTTGTTACTTGTCAGACTTACAGCAACTGTCCATTCAGAGAACAATGAATGTCAGAGAGTCCTTACTTCAATATAGTCTAGTCTGCAAATGAAAGCTCTTGCTAAATCTGAAAATACATCACAGGTCTGGAGATGCTATAGTCTCAAACAGAGGGAAAACCTTCCTTTTTCTCCCCATCAAAAACAATTAGCTTGGGGATACGAAAGACAGCAATCTGCAAACACCTTTTCTACCACTTCAAATATATCATCCACTCACCTACATACTCTGAAGATTTTATAGTTAGTTAAAATATTATATAGATGATTCCTCTAAAGATATTAAATAGAATATTTCTAATAAGCATAAAGGGGAGAAAATGCCAAGGACTCTGCCACAAAATCTTTTAGTGGGTAACACTGGGTGTTTATGAATGGAGAAGTAAGAAAGAAGGGAAGGGAAAAAGAAATGTCTTATCCATTCTTGCAAAATCTGTAAATATACCCTAGTCTCTCATCCCAAGAAAATCTCTGGAAAATAAATGTTATAAGTCTATGTAGGGTTTCTACCTTCACATCATATCCTCACAAGTAAAACTGATGTATTTTTCTGAGTAGTCAAGAAGATGCCTAAAACCTTAGAAATCTTAAAACGTTCAAGAGATGTGGCTGCTCTTTATGTATCTTGGGCAGGTTCCCGGTATTCCACCCTTGAATAAATCCCATATACAGACCTTTTTTGTTTTGGATTTTTGTTTTGTTTTTGTGCTAGCTCCCTTTTATTACAAAGAAATTTATAAATCCTGTTTAAGATACCTGCTGTGAGTGTGCATAAAATTCGTCCCATCTGACACAGAGATTCACATAGAGATACAAACATTTTAACAGGTGTAATGTCAGTCATGATTCTATGGTTACTTGGTACAGCTACTGTGACAACACAGATGCTAAACCAAAATCTTCTCCATTTTCAAAAGTCCCAGGACTTCTGTTTCCTAGGGCCTAAGACCAAGTGATCACAGCCTACTTTCTCCAGGCTTTCAGGCAGTGTACTCCTGCAATGCACAAAACATAGCAGCAGGAGTTTGGCCCTTTTTCCACGGAAAGAGGAATATTTTCAGATTGCCAAAGCAACTATATTCACTGCAGCATTTCAAAGACAGTATGAAGAAACAGCATAGAAGGGAAAAAAGAAGACAAATAATGTTGAGGAAAAGATTTTCTGCCTTTGTATTCAAAACATACAAACTCTGAAATGTATATAAGTTTATGGTATTTAATTTTATTTTTCTTATCAAACAAAAGTTTATGGAAACCATCTCTGTCATCTCTTGTCTGCCTTCCAGGCTTTCCCATTGAGATTAATCTGGAAATCAAACCTTCAGTATTTTCCTTATTAGCTAACTTAAGTGCTGTTTCCAACTCTGAATCTCCACCTTACTCTGATACTGAATCTGTTGGAACAACATTTGGGTTTCAAGCACTTGGAAGTTTTAAAAATAATACTTATACTTGTCTGCAGAAAGTCAGTTTGATCTACTTGGGAGTGTATATCATACTATCACATTAAAATAAAACTTGCAATTTGAAACAAATATCTCCTGTCCTAGTCAAGAACATAAAATTCATTATAAAGTTCTTTAAAAATTTAATTACAAATTAATTTAAAAGAAAGAGAAGGCTGCAATATGCTTTAACATCTACTTAAGCCTGATATCTAAAGATTTAATAGTTTGCAGCAGGTGGCAGAGACAGCCATTCTTCACCCCTTCTCTTTGGTTTTTTTATGAGTTTGGGGTTGTTTGTTTTTTAAATTCACAAACACACAGTATGCCCTTTAGGGCTATAGCAAAGACTGGTTGCCAACAAGATAATCTGCATCTGTGTCCTCTGACATCTGCTAGAGGACTCTGAGACAGCCTGGGTCTCAGAAGCAGAGGCACAACTCTACAGTAAGACTGCTGCCAGCACCCAGCAAGGTTAAAGTGTACCCTCCCCTGAGCTGCAGCCACAGCTTTGATAACTGTGCAGCTTAACTGCAAATAAAGTTCTAAACACATCTTCCTCTACCGCACCTCAAAGTGGTAGGCATGCAAAAGAAACAGCAAGTCTACCACAGCTGTGTATTTCAGTGTATTTCTGTTTAGCCTTGGTGCTAAAAGGCCTACAGAAGTTTAAACCCTTAGCTGTCTAGGATCCAAGATAAAACATTTGGGGGAGGGGGGGGGGGGGCAACGACTAAGCTGCTACACTCTATCCTTTCATTATATCAGAAGAAAATGGCATGGCAAACCAAATGTTTTGCTTTTCTCTCCACAAAATATCTCACAAACAAAAACAACCAATCCCCACCCACAAAAAACAACTAGGAAATTCTGTATTTTATCCTATTTACATAGCTGTGATAGGCATTGCTTGCGTGGTTCCTGCTTGCAGCGAGACAAACTGCAGGTTGTCTTTTCACACTGTAAAAACCTAATTGTAGCAAAAGCACAGTATTTCCAAAGAACCGTGGTAAAATCACTATGCTGAATTAGAGCTTCGTCAGACTCACATTAAAAAGGTCCACAAGCAAGTGTAAATGATATTTCTTATCTATGAAATGAGGAAACTATGAGACAGAGCCTGATTTTAGACACCATTTGAACAGCAGACTAATAATGATTGATAGCAAACAGATCTAACTTTAATGCTTTTGGAAGCAGAATGTCTCTGTGTGACTCACAGCATGGACAGCTCAACGGGGTCATCTAAAAATTTCATCTGCTAAGACATTCTGTAAACTGCTCAATGCAGCTATGTCGCAGATGGCATTGCATAGTACTCCACAACAAGATTTTGTAGAGGTGTCAAGTGCCTCTTAGTCAAGTACAGTATGGAGATTTTACGGCTTTGTGTTAGCTCATCCCTGTGTAGATGACTTAGATGCATTTACTCGTGGGATCGGTTTCAGATGACTAACTTGATGAAATGTTAACTCTTCTATGTTGCTGGAAGGGTATTCAGCTCTATCCCCATAGTGCAAAGGAAGCAAGAAATTTCCCAAAAATATTTAGATTTTAAATTCTAATTAATAGAGCAACATTATTTTCTCCCATGTCCATCATTTTTTTCACCAGGCAGACACTACCTGAAAACTGTTACTGTCCTCTCCAGAATTTAGTACTTTCCGTTCAACTTGGACTGCACAATAGTGTGGGTTCCACTCCTACTCTCTTTTCTGCTGCTCTTTACTTCCAAATTAAGGCAAAATACACATGCTTTGTTTAACCAAACTTATTTAAAGCTATTTATTCTCAAGCTGTCACCTAGACAATTAATTTAGTTGGCCTAAGAATGTGAATTTATGACTTTGGTAATCAAGCTTAAGAAGTAACAGCAGTGGGGAGGCAAGTTCTCATCTCTTTTCCTGGGCACACTCAACCAACTGGAGATGAGAGCATTCCTGATATTAACCACTCCGATCTTGCTAAGCACTTAACAGATTTTTATCTTAAATGAATTTTCCAATATGACCATACAACGTGTAGTCTCTGTGTTTGAGAAAACAGCTTTTGGATGTATCATAAAACCTAACACAAACATATGACAATATATTGTAATAAATAAAAGATGGAGCATTATTAAACCCTATAGCATGCTGTTAGTATTTTTACACTTTGTACGAAGAAATGCTGCTCACATGCAGAATAATTCTTTTAAATCTGACTCGGCTCATTATTTGGCATCTCACTGGTAGTTTGTAAGCCTGCATTTACAAAACATCAAATGAAATGATTAAATAACTTATTCTAAAAAGACAGCTGGAAATTCTTAGTTGACTACCAGGATGGATCTTAAATCTTGATATTGGCCCGAGTAAACATTTAAACCACAATTTTATATTCTGTTTTGACAGCATTACAATTGCAAATGACTGAAAAAAACCACGGAATAAATGGTGCTTTCAGCCTCTGTGTCTCCAGGCTGGAATTTGTTAGAACCAAGAAAAATCATCCTACTGCATTTACACTTAGATTACCTGTCTTGAGAACCAACATCAGCCTTCAGTACCCCAGACTTTTTTCAGCAAAACACTGTTAGAATCTTCTGAACAACAAACATTATCATCTGCCTGAATTTTACAGTCTTCTCCCACTCTTCTCTATGTTCAATCATACACAGTGTCATCCTTAGTTCCCACAAAAAATTACTGCAACCTTAAGAGGAAATCACAACTGTAGTTTTGTTCAATATCATTACTCAGTTGAATCACAAAGACAGATATTCCAATTGTCTGGTAATGGGGACTATCAATTGTGGACTAGGGCATGGCACATCCCCACAATAATTTAAATTATACATATTATCTTATAGACCAAACTTTTGGGGGAAAAAATGGTAATTTTGTTAGCTTCTTGGGGATAAGGAAGGGAATATTGGTATAGCAAAATAGCAACTCAGAGAACATGCAGCTCAATTTGGTCAGCAGATAAACCAAGACTGTCTTTTCAAGTAATTCAAGAAAACCTAATGTTATATTTGAAAGCTCTCAGGATCAAATTCCAGGTTTTTAAACAAAACATTTACCATTTATTAAATTGGATAAACCCTTTATTTTCTGTTAGGACTTCAAGTTCCTGTCTTAGGAAACAAAAACAATTAAAAAACCCAGAAATTTGGTTCAACTTTTAATATTCTAGAATCATGTACTTCAAAGAAAAACTTCTTCAAAGAGAGCACAACAAACTTTGCTCCCTGTCCCTAAATCTTAAAAGAGGATGAAGAGATAATCAGATGATGAAGAGATGAACAGATTAAAGAAGAGAGACTATGTTCTAAATATTTTTCCTGAAAATTTACAATCCCTGTAGAGATGAAGAAATAAAACCTGGCTTCATTATCAGCTTTGGAGACAACAAGCACAGTAAAAACTAGCACCATCTTTGACCTCAAGGAAGAATACTACTTCAACAAAACAGAAAGAATACTACACAGTCAGCATCTGTTTCACATAAATGCTTAGCTGCTGAATATAAGAACCTTAAGCAGTATAACCTGCTGTGTTTTAAACACTGGCTGTTAATGTTACTGTACGATGACATATGAAGACTTTTGTTATCCAAACCTAAAAGGACAAAGCAACAAAAATTAAAACTATATAGAACTTCATTCTGTAAATAATACGTAACAAAAGACAGCAGTTGTTAAGAAAAGATCCCTTCCTTCAAGTTTCCAAGATCAAATGTCTGCAAAACACCTCCACACTATAGTAAAGAGAAATTACACAACAATAGCATAATAACTGAAGGCAAAAGCCAGTAATGAGACAAAAAAAACCCCCAGCAATCAGGCAAAGCATGGGCTTCTCTTCAACATCAGAAGCAGAATTTCACAAGTAAAATTTAACAGTGATGTCTTGGCGTGACAAATGTAAAATATTTCGTTTATTTTCATATAGGAGCAAAAGAGAAACCATGCCTGCTCCAGAAAGCTCAGGTTTTACCCTCATCAAACAGGAACACATTTCTCAGCTAAAAGGTTAAATGCTGACTAGAGAACCACAGAATGATTTAGGTTGGAAAAGACCTTTAAGATCATCAACTACAACCTTTGACCTATCACCACCTTGTAAAGTAGATCATGGCACTAAGTGCCATGTCCAGTTGTTTCTTGAACACCTCCAGGGATGGTGACTCCCTTGGCAGTCATTCCAATGTTTAACAACTGTTTTAATGAAGAAATTTTTCCTGATGTCCAGCCTGAACCTAGTGGTGCAGCTTCAGGCCATGACTTCTCATCCTGTCACTGGTTGACAGGAAGGGAATGACCCCCACCTGGCCACAGCCTCCTTTCATGCAGCTGTAGGGAGTGCTGAGGTCTCCCCTGAGCCTCCTTTTCTCCAGGCTGAGCACCCCCAGCTCCCACAGCTGCTCCTCACAGCACTTGTGCTCCAGGCCCTGCCCCAGCTCCATTGCCCTTCTCTGCACTCACTGCAGCACCTCAGGGTCTTTCTTGCACTGAGGCCAGAACTGGACACAGCACTCGAGGTGTGGCCTCAGCAGTGCCCAGCACAGGGGGACAATCCCTGCCCTGGCCCTGCTGGCCACACTATTGCTGGGACAGGCCAGGATGCCATTGGCCTTCTTGGCCACCTGGGCACACCCTGGCTCACGTTCAGCTGCTGTCACCAGCACCCCCAGCTCCTTTCCAGCCACTCTGTCCCAGCCTGTGGCACTGCCTGGGGTTGCTGTGACCCAAGGGCAGGACCTGGCCCTGGGCCTTGCTGCACCTCACACCATTGGCCTCAGCCCATGATCCAGCCTGTCCAGATCCCTCTGCAGAGCCTGCCTGCCCTCCAGCAGATCAACACTCCCACACAAATCTGCAAACTGAGAATGCACTTGATCCCCTTGTCCAGACCATCAATAAAGATATTAAAGAAAACTGGGATCCTAAATGAGTCCTGGGGAACATCAGTAGTGACCACCAACTTTTGGAACCTTGCTTTTGCTCTCTTACCTAGACAATGAAAAGGTAAAAGAACTAGCATTTTTCTGCAATATTTCGTATAAGAAATCAGATTACATAATCTTAAAATACAGACATGCAAACACCCATAGTCAAAGGAAAAAGGAAGTAAAAAGTGCAGTAAAAAACACACAGACACAGACAATCCTTCTGTCTTTGAGAAGAGATAAATGGATGAAAAAAACAAATCAAGTATTGTGGATTACTCCTAACTGTGAGCCAAAACTCTCCACTAAGATAAGATTTCTCAAAACATAGACCTCCCTGAAAGTCAGATGATCAGAAAAGCTTAAGAGACTTTAACAAGGATCTGATACAGAATACACAGATTCAATTCTTGATTAAAAATTGTATTTACCTATATGAATTATATATTTGATATAGCTTAGGTAGCAGAACATATAAACTAGACTGCAAATTTTTTTTGCAAAAAATCCAAGAAATGACATTATGACTAAGTTCACATACTGCACATAACACACTCAAGCAGTATCTATACTATCCCTGAGGGATCCCTTTATGAAAGAAAACTCACCGAGTTTTTGGCTTTTTTTGAAAAATACATGCTCAAACAGGAACGTGCATATTTAAATCCATGGACCAATGGTATTAAAGAGGAAATGCTATGCCTTCCACATGTACTTATCCCAAAATCTTCTTGAAACAAGTCCCGGTAAGAAAACTACCATGCAACTAGATACCCTGAAACTTTCCTCAAGAACCAAGTCAAATTCTACCACATATAATTTAAAATAATAATTTCAGCTTGCTGAAAAATCTAGTAAATATCCTCAATATTTAGGCTACTATATTTATGTAAATAAAGAAGATATACAAAAATTACAGAATAAGAAGATCTAAGTGGGTTTTAAATTAGAAGAACATTAGACTCCACAAGAACTCTCATCAGAAGTGTTTTCCTGCTTGTAACAAACAGCCTCACTTGAGACTCAGAGTCAGAACTGGGAGCCAAACAGGTTGCCTTGTATATAGAAAATTTTAAAAAAATCATACAACCATAAAACAACCATTGCTCCAAAATCCAATAAATCTAACAAGAGAACAGCTCTCAAAGAATATAGCTTATAATAAGTTGGGTGCCTTTGCAACACTTCCAGTGGTGCAGCAAATATATTGGTTTTGACAAATGTTCACATAGTTACCTGAGCCATTTCTCATAAGTGAAAGTTTATACATACAATAAACACAAGGAACATACACCTCCTTGAGCTGCCACATGAGCTGCACTAAAATTACAGTTCAGTTTGTATTTCTGTATAACTTAACCACTGCAATCCAAGAAATTACATAAGGGAGATACACCACACGCCTTCCACTCCTCCTGATTTTCACCTTTTGTTTTTTGAGGTCGGGATTTGTACAACTTTTCTCAACTTTATCTGCTGAGATTTTTAACTCCAGCTGTACCAATCACCACTTTAAAACTTAAAATAACTAACAATTTAAAACAACCAACAGTTCTGATGACATTTAGACATTGCACGTTTTATAAACAAAGGAATAAATATCATACCTCCAAGTTCTTTTACGTTCAAAATTGCGTTCTGGAATGGCACTGCTTTTATACTAAAACCTGAGAACAGAAATAAAGAGCATTAGTAAGCTATTTTTAAAGGGACCATTTGGAATCAACTGCATATATTCAGAAAAAACCAGCTTTTTCCATTAAGAATCACGATTTTGCCTGAGAAATTCTGTTTCAATGTTTTTAAAAAGTCAGTAATAAGGGAATGGAAAGGGGGTAAGAAGTGGAGGACTGCCACAGAGTGGGACAAGAATAAATCAGAATAA
The DNA here is from genome assembly GCA_013399455.1 of Anthoscopus minutus. NCBI lineage: Eukaryota > Metazoa > Chordata > Aves > Passeriformes > Paridae > Anthoscopus > Anthoscopus minutus. The sequence continues at coordinate 12,202 of VWYI01003446.1, forward strand.
GCAATGTAATTTTCAATTGTAAGTATCTGGCACACAAAATTCAGCACAAAACTTCCATCCAGACTATATACCAGAATATCCTTCTATAAAATCATCTTTTACTGCATCTGGAGCTAAAGCAGATAATTCAGGCTACCAGTAATGAGGTGACCATTCTGCAAATTTTAGGAGACATTTAAGACAACATGCAATTCAAATCACTGAAATCTTCTATTTAAACTTCATACGTTTTGGTTGCACTAGGATTATTAATCCTCTCTATAAGTGTTATTAACTGAAAGATCCTTCTACAGACCTTAGTTAGATGCATTAAAATGGTAATAAGCACATTGTAAGCTCTAAATAAATCCTCTATTAGCCTAATCTTTGCTTAAAACTGAAATAAAAATTTAAAAAAAAAAAGGTATCATTACCCTTAACTGAAAATTCAGATGGATAAGAGAAAGGGAAAGTGAAAGGCTCCCAGCCATATCAATGTATTATACACTAAATTTTGCATGTTCAGTACATACATTTATGTAAATGTACATAATACTTTCTATGGGAAAAATTATGTCTACTTGTTTAGCAAAAAATATCCAGACAGACATTAAATTTATTTCCATCTAGCACAAGCAGTCTCAACGTTATTACATACCTGTGAACTGATTAAAGAAGTTTTGAGAAAATGTGTTTCACTTTGCATTTATTAGCTATCATTTAATAGAATCAAGATGTTTTTTCTCCCTAGTTAGACCAATAAGATGTTACAGTACTCCTACGATGGTCAGTGCTAGAAGCAATAGAGGAAAGTACAAGAACATCTTAAGGGAATAATAATGAGATATTTTGGGGATTGTTGTCTTAAAAGAAATCCTAAACTCTTTCAAGAAAATAGGAAAAATTGAAATGGACTGAGTGGAATTGGTGAAAAAGGAAAAATATACGTTATAGTTTGAAACCTGAGTGGAGAAGTTGTCACATTGTATTCTTGGATTCTCCACAATATTGTCTGATATGGCACATTTAAGAAGATTATTTATAAGCTGAATTCCCTAATATGCATCATTGTGTTTTGCCTGCCTAGTATTCTCCAGAGTTGGTTTTCATTCCTCAAGTTGCCTAATTACATAATGGCATCTTTCTAGAAAAACTAAATCAATTTAGTTTTCAATTAATGGCATTTTCATGGCTTCCTCTGATAGCTCTACTTATAGTGCTGTTAATATTTCTTTTAGGGTATAAAGTGTTAAAGTATAATTTGTTGTAGTCCCAGAGACAAACCTCAAGAGAGGGATAAAAAAATTTTAAAAAGCCTCATTACTCAACAATTTCCATCTAACTTTTTGACTTAAGTCACCTTCTCACAAATGTCTGATCTCTCTAACATTGCTAATAACGCCATCATAGAGGCTACAAGTTAATTATTCACAGGTTAATAAAAACACTGTTTTCTTTTATCTCTTTTACATTTTACTACAGTTGTATTAAATAATCTTACATTTTTGTAAATTAAGAAAACCTACACTGAAAAATACTTAGGGTTGCTAAGGCACAATCATGAAATTCAAGCCCATGAACCACATCTACAGTACGAAGCCATGTAACTGTAAACACAAGGCACTTGCACAACACTTAGTATCCATTCCATCAGCAAATCAACCCTAATAATTCCTGCAGCCACCAAACCAGATTTCTTCAACCTCCATGACCTAATCTGCCCTCTTTCTGAACTTTGCAGCCAGGTATTCCTTCTTCTTACTTCACATGTTTGTGTCTGGTTTTTCCAGCACTGTTTTGTTCCTTGTTTGTTTTCTGTTGGTTGCTTGGTTTTGTTTTAGGATTTTTTTCAATCAAAACATGCTTTTCTGTATTAGGCATTCTGGTTTACCATTATCAAGATGCCTATTCAAATTTTTTGGACTTAAGATACCTCTTATCTGTGGCTGTAGTGTCTGTTCTGTGCATCTTCTCAGTACCACTGAAACTTTCTGCAAACTGATTTTTTGATCACAATCTGGCCTTACTACATAAACAAGCCTGTCGCCCATCTAAAAAGCTGGGATTGTCACCAAAAAACCATATTTCCATTATATTATTCTTTTGGTTGCTAGCATATACCAAAAGGTACTGTGGACCAAGTATGTACAGAAATAAATTCCAATTTAAGTTTCAGAACATCACTGTCCTATTCTATTTTACAGCACATTCTCCTCCTTTCCCTCCAACATACAGTGAGACCATTTTAAAATCAAAAGTAAAATGAGTAGAAACATTTTAATGTGTATCTATAATACAGTGCTACTGTATGTTATGGACTTTTAACATATTCCAGACTGTATGTTTTCATGGCTATTCTCTAACACATGAACAAATACTGAAAGAAAGTAGTGATAGTTCCAATGTGGTCCATTAGGTACTTTCAACAGCAAAATAAGTAGCCTGAAGTTCTCTACAGCCTTTGCTATGTGTTTCAGGAGTCATCTTTGAGCAACATTCCAGCACACCATGGAATAAATGCAGCATCATACCTGTGGTAGACACAATATTCTCCGGGCTTTCGCTGCAGAGCTGAGACAGAAGACTTGTCTTGCCAGAACCAGAGAGGCCTATGCAAACCAAGTCATACTCAGGTCGTGGTGGTGGCGGTCCCTTGCAGCAAAGTGCTCTAAAACACTGCAAGGGTAGGGCAAAACAAAAACAAAAGAAGAGGTTACTTTTCTTCCTTCACAAATGTTTATTCATTTAACCTTCTAAGAAGGAAGCTTATAAACTTAAATCACTGAAGAGAACCAAATTATTATTCCAGCTTATTATTTTGACTAAGTAAAAAACAAATAGATTAAGACCACCTCAACTAAAATCTAGACCAACTAGACCAATAAGAAAACAAATACACATGTTAACTTTTCACCTAAACCTCAAAAAGTTGGTGAATGAAATAAGAAATTAATATGACATCCATTTCCCAAGTAGCATAAACTGCTCACACCACGAGACAGGCATGTGCTCTATACAGCTTTGCAGCTGATTATGCATTAGTTTCCTTCCTGTGCCAATTTCATGCAATATCTGGTGTGAATATCAGAGCCAACCCTGAGCAGCTGCTGACCAGGCTCTACCTATTGTCAGAGAAAAAGACTTGGAGACCGTTGCTCCACTAATGTCCTTTCTGGGCTAGCTTCGTCATGAATTTTAGCTCAGAACAACAGTTGTTAAAGGCTACAGCTTCTATATATATAAATAAATAAATAAACAAACAAACAAACAAGTAAGTCTTGCTGGAAATAGATCCAGTGAAAAACAGACAGATCTCTCACTTCCCTTGGAGAAGTATAAATTAATCATGATGTAAACAAATAAAAATCTCTTACACAAAGCCTACTTCACATTTCTGCTCACTTCCCTTCAACAGTTTTGCCAAAGTAGCCAAGTTTATCCAAAAGGTTCCCTAGGCCCTCATTAAGTTCTTCAGTTCTTCGTTTATATGCAATTCAGAATCTTTTTATATAAAAATCTNTATATATATTTAAATTACTTTTCCCACAGTATCTGCCACCTTTATATCAAAGAACAACATCTGCTCTAACAGGGAAGGAAAAACATGTCTGTGCAATCAGCCCTTTCTCACAGACTGTTTTTACATAGCTCCAGCTCTGTATTTCCATCTTAACCACGTGTTTGCACGGCACTGATTGCAGGAAAAGGAATCCAGTCTTTACAACTTTAACCTACTTTGTCTTGACAACTGTCCAGGTTTTCCCAGTGAGGGCTACTGGAGGAGCAGAGACATTGAACTGATGTCAGTAAGACTCTAATGCAAACAGTGGGGTCTGACCCTGTGAGAAGTCGTCCAGTGAGAACGTGATTATAAAGGGACGGCTCACTCAACACAGAACTTTAATTGGATTCTTTCAGTATAGATGGTAAGCTATTACACATCTTGCCAAAACAGTTTTCATTGCTTTGAAGAAGAAAAAGATAAATTCAGCGAAAGCTACAGAACTACTTCAACACCTTTTAAAAGAGTGAAAGGAAACATTTTAGAAGAAGATGTACAATAACATTCAGGCTGAATAAAGGCAGCAGATTTTAAAAATAATAGGTTTACCTCTATCACAATTTTTATTCAGAAATTATTTTCCTTAAGACAGTTTGCCCATGTATGTGTCCATACCTTAAAGTAATAAACTTGCCTTTCAGCTTTATTTACTGATGTTCTATTTATTTACTGGTTTGTATTTACCTCACAGGTTCTACAAAGCCCCAGCAAACATTCTACAGTGCTACTTAAGTGAGAAAGGCCAACTGAGTTCATTGAACAAGATAAACTCCTTTAAATAGAGCTTTCACTTAATGGATATCAAGCTGAAGGCCACATAAAATCCTTCAGAGCTTGTCAGAGCACCTGAGGCTGTGTGTCAGACCCTTTACAGCCAGTCTTTAAAAGGATTCAATTTGGCCCTGTCATCATGGCATCTTTGCAACAACCTCTTCATGTCACATTAAAAACATAAAGGGATAGATGAGCTGATGAGAATGCTGTGCTTCTCTGTCCAGCCACTGTGCTGGTTCTTATGTAATCAGACATGACTCTCGAGCCCTGACAACATGTAATAACATATAGTTCTGTTAAAGACAATTTCTGTTCTTTGCAGAACATATATGGAGGCTCTGTGGGTGACAGACACAAGATCTCTACTGTGCAGTCCTTAAGTCTAACTTAGTCTGGAGAATCTTTATATGCTGTGGATGAAACATGTGATCAAAAATCCAGGTCAGAGTGCATCTCCAAAGTAGCATAGGTAGACTTACCACCCTCTCACTTACCCTTCTCTACTAAGCACAGTTAGGCACAAAGATTTCAGACAGACCCCTAGGAGACAGGAACATGGCTTCCTTCAGACCACCCTTGTATTTTATTTTTTATGATTCCCCTATCTTTGCTATATTCATGACTTTGTCTTCCTGCTAGGCTAATTTCCTTCAGAAAGTCAGTTTAGTCATAATTAAAACAATTTTTTAATATTCTAGCTTCAAAAAGCTGCTGAAACTTAAGCTGTTGTATATAGCACTTAGCAGCAGCTGAGATGAGAAATTCTAGAGCACATTGAAGGGGATGCTTGTATTAACAGATTTAGATTTTATAAACTTGTTTCACAACCCTCCTTACTCAAGCTCAATGAACATTCTTCCCACTGGAAATACCACTATACAAACACTCTGATCACTCTCTTCCTGTTCTCTCAGCAGCCTAAAGCTACCTGGTCCCTAACAAACTTAGGGCTATTTAAGCATCCATTATAGAGACTAAACCTTTATTGTCACAACCGCAGCAGCTGCATCTAGTAGCTACACAGAATACGTTGGGAACAGAAAATTCAGGAGTCACATACTATGCAAATAAAATTGCATCTTATATTCTGCATTTTATTATAGACTGGAAATGCATTCTGAAATATTTCATAACCATGGACTAGAGCTACACATTATTTAAGATGTCGTCACATATTACAGTGCACTCTGAAAACCACAAAGCTTCAAGAAATGTGTACCAGTAACTAAAGAAGTCGTTCCAGAATTCCAAAACACAAATATATCAAAAACATTGAGAGAGTTGCTCAATTCACAACTAGTGGTCAGCTCTTTCCCAAACAGCATAGTTTCCACTCCATTTAGTCAACCCAAAAGGCATAAAAGAAGCTTGAATTAACTTGCCAGATATAGACCTGGAAGTCTCCTCCATTGATTCCCAAACCTGATTTGCTCAATGGGCAATAAAATCCTGCCTTTTAGGTATTACGAAACAAACTCTAAACCCAAACAGTGCCTCTTAGAGGAAGTGTCAGAGCAGACAGAAAAGAAAACATTGGACTACTGCAAATACAGGGTCAGGCAGAGCTAGCTGGCACAGTCATTGAGAGATTGTTTGGGATATGGTCATGTATTCAGACCCCACTGCTAGCAACAAAAATGGAACAGTTTTTTTGAGCCTTCTCATTGCATCAGGGTAAGACCTTACTTAGTATAAAGGAAATGCTTCATAATTTTTGAGAATATCACACACAAAGCTATAGCCACTGGATGGGGAAAATAGGCATGCAAAGAGAGGCAGGCAGGGACAGTCAGGAGTTAATTTTTTAATGAACATATTTTTAAGTACTGAAAATAAAACAATAAGTAACATTTAAAAAATACATGCATTTAATCAGTTTTGGAAAAAAAGGATGGATTTATCCAAGAAACTAGGAGTAACAGGTGGCGCAGTCTGCAGAAATCTTTGCAATATTTAGCAGCACTGTTACTTTCATTTTACTTGTTGGTGTGCATGAATGCTGCACATGCACATATAGTCATTTTGTAAGAGTTAAAGGAAGAAGCTAGACAGTTCTGTTCTTCCTTACAGATTTCTAACCCAACCAGATGATTCTGGGTTTTAGGCAGATCAGCACTTATGCTGAAAATCCTAGACAGTGTCCTTTTAAAGCCCTATGGAGATTTCTTCTGGGAAAAGCATATTGTGGATATAGCAGGGATAGCCAAACACTTGTGATGTATGTGCTGCTCAGAGATCACAGATTGAAGTTCTGGGCAGCAAATGTCCCTGAATTAGTACTCTCTACAACACATTAAACTGCCTCCAGCTGTTGAGTCTGTCTTTGCCTACTCATTGTACTTCTCGTTTCACTCTCCTTTTTGGGGTGAAATACTCCATTATTTCTGCTTTGTTCTGGACCCATCTCCTGTCTGTTTCTTTTGTTGCCACTATTTAATAGGGACAAACAGAAGCAAGGGATTTCATGCTTAGTTGGTTAAACACACACGCTCTCATGGAAAAATACCCTAAGTTAGTGCAGCACTAATGCTAACAAACCAAGCATTCAGAACTCTTGAAATACAGAATTAGGGTTGAAAGCTCAACACTAACTCTGCTCCCTTCCCCCCACTTGGTTATATTTATGGATATGGTCTCCTTTTACAATTTATTTTTCATTTAAGGTATATTTGAACAAATAGTCTTCTAATTCTTGCACACACATCCAGAGGACAGGTTAATCATCTGAAGCTGTTGATAAAACTCAAGGAGTTTATTTAAAAAAGTAAAATTTGCACACAGTAGGCTCCATAGCTCTGATGTTGTCTGAGATCATGCAAGCACAGAGAAACTTCAAACCTTGCAGAGATAATGTGAAGAAACCTCGAATCTTGAAGAGATAATGTGAAGGGGGAACACAAACACACAAGACAGACAATTTTAATGTGAACGATAGGAAAAAACTGGGAACAGCAGTGGAATACTTGAATGCAAGTAATAAAACACACAAGGCACCAGAATAAAATTATACACTGTGCAGGGGTGGGGAAGTGAAGGTTATAGAAATAAACTAAATATTAACTGTATGAATACCTTAACTTTAAATTAGTACAACTAAATTCCATGCATTTCACAGTGTGTGCTAAAGTTGCAGGCTCCTCAGTTTCCATACTGCTGTATAGGTGGTTATGCCCCTACAAAAATTAAAAAAAAACATCTTCATCTATATGACTTCTGTAGTAAGAAAGGACAGAACCTAAGATTGTTGCTCGTTTTGTGGCTACCAAAAGAGATGAATGGAGATCCATGTAGACACTGCCAGCCTGAGTGAGGGTCAACACAGACAAAAATCCCAGCATCATGACTAGACACCTTCTCTGACTGTCCACAACCTCATTTAGCAGTGACCACTACACTCAAGATCCTCCACCCCAGTTCAGGGTAACAAACCAAATTCCAATGCAAGGCTCAAGGTCTCCTAACCTGCTACACCATTCCTCTCACAGGACAAAGCAATCCTTTAGTTTAACCTGGCTAAGAAGTGAGTGGTCAGCCCACAGACTGAACCAAAAGCACTACATCTTCACATGCATCTACTCCTCTTCAACTTTATACCAGCCTGTGCTGCAAAAAAACCAAGTATAAGTACTAAAGACAGAGTAATATAAAAAAGGACAGAAGAACGCAATTTGTCAAGGAAGTGAGGCAATTTTGAAGAGCTAACCATCCTGGTGATATCCTACCTCACAGAAATAATAGAATTATAGAATTGTTTGGATTGGAAGGGACCATAAACACCATCTAGGTCCAGCAGCCCTGCAGGGGCTGAGACACCTTCCAGCAGATCAGGTTGCTCAAAGCCCCACCCAACACTTCCTAGGATGAATCACCTCTCACCTCTGGGGACAGCCTACTTCAGGATCTCATCACCCCCACAGTAAAGAATTTCTTCCTAACACTTTATATAAATCTATCCTCTTTTAGTTTGTAACTACTCTCCCTTGTCCTCTCACTACATGCCCTTGTCAAAAGTCCCTCACCAGTTTTCTTGAATGCTCCTGTCAGGTGCTGGAAGTAGCTGCAAGATCTCTTGAAGCATTTTCTTCTCCAGGCTGAGCGAGCCCTGTCTTCACAGGAGAGGCGTTCAGGCCTCTTGTGGACCCACTCCAATAGTTCTATGTCCTTCCTGTACCAGGGACCCCAGGGCTGGATGCAACAAGTGGGGTCTCACCAGAGCAGAGGAGAAGCACACAATCTCCTTCCCCTGCCCTGCTGGCCATGCTCCTTTGGATGCAGCCCAGGACACGTTTGGCTTTCTGGGCAGTTGAGTGCTCATGGCTGGGTCATGTCCAGCCTCTCATGTACCAGCACACTCAAGTTCTTCTCAGCAGGGCTGTTCACAATCTACTGTCTGCTCAGCCTGAGGTGTTTGGGACTGTCTTGCCTCAAGTGCAAAACCTTGCACTTGACCTTGCTGAATTTCATGCAGTTCACATAGATCCTCCTCTATTACAGCAGATGAAGCAGCAACATATGGTCTAGAGCAGGAATCTCAAATTCTGCCTTTTGACTGTGAGGAAATACATTTGGATTCATTGGTTGAAATTGTTTACTATCCCCTATCAAAAGCTTCTTGGTATTTCAGAGAAGCCAGATTATGGAAATTCAAAAGAAATAATAGTCTGAAAAAAACTTTCAACATCCACGGTAGTCCCAGATGAACAAGATATAAGACACAGGCTTAGCACTAAAACCAGACAAATGACATAGACACATTCATGTTTTAACATATTTGATAACTCTGCTACCAACAGAGAAGGCTTAGAGGAAATACAGTTAAGAAGAAAGAACTGGATGACTTCTGACAAGCCAGAAACTACACTTGGAGCATATAATTTCAAAGGACTTCATGGTCATGATAATACAATTACAGTGGGTCAAATTGCAGGAGATAATTTGTTTTGTCTGATATCAGATGAACTGCTCTTAGATGAAGGCTTGACCCAAAGTTCAGGAATCATAAAAATTCAATAAATGCAGTGAAAGACATAATTTCCCTGGAAGAAGCTGTAAGGCAACAGGAGTCCTTTCCCTATCATCAGCCAAAATAAACCGCAATCTTCACATCCAAAATGGAAAATGCGCCTCTCTGACCTTAATCTCTTACACACTCCCTATAAAATCAAAACTAAATCATGATTCTCCCTTACATTAACTCTAGAAGAAAGAATGAAGTAATAAATATCAAGATCTAGATGTACTCAGATATTCTGTGGTAGTATGATTTAAAAGCCGACATAAAATTAAACGGCAGACAGCTATGATAAACCAAAGCAGAGTCAGCAAACAGCTATAAAAACATACACAGGTGGTACTCTGAACAGAAGAAAACCACTCGCTCCACTGCAGTGTCAAAAAGCTCCAAGGGGACTTTTGGACACTTCTAAGTTCCATCAAGTGTAGAATTACTGCTCAAGTTGTTTACTCTCTGACAGTTTGCTTTCTCCTTGTTTTATTGCACAAGAGCAACTCATTCAATCTACCAGTTCATTCACATTTAACAGCAAGAGACAGAGGCAACAAAAAAGATGAATGAAAGCCTTTGCAAACAGTTTGCTTCACAACTTAAGGAAACACAACCACATTTTAAAAAGCCTGAAGAATCATTGAAAACACCAGCAAAAAAGGCAGTAGCAGCACCACCGAAATGTGCCAAAGTTAAGGATGTGACACCTCCTGTCGCTTCTAATTTCTAGTAAGGATAAAAGATGTATACTTTTTTTTCTTAATACATCTCCTCAGAAAAACCACACAAATAACAGCAACTAAAACAAAATCACACCTTTGAGCTTTCATGTTTGCTAAAAGTCATCCCTGTACAGTTTCTGAGCCAAACCATAAAAAGCTCTTCCATTATTTTTGTGTGCTACAAGGTGGGTTACCAAACAACTTTTTTTTTTTAGCATAGAATGAATAATTGTGTTCTGTTTGCATAGGATCACAAAAGCAGAAAGAAGCATAAAGATCACTTGATGTTCTTTGATTTTTTTTTCTGAGCTGACTACAGGCTGCCTACACGCAACAGCATGCTTTGTTTCTTTTTTCTCCTCAAGAGCTACTCACAAGTATACATGACCTTGGACATACACATTCAACATTCATGGCACACACAGGACTTCTCCGGTAACAAAATCAAAAAGAGGATTTATTGAAACAGTAGAGTGACATCTTCAAGCCTCATGCCAGAACAGGTCAAGAGAAGAAAATTAGAGAAGTATGTCTGGTGCAAAGAGAAATCTAGCTGTACACTAGACGGAGGTAAATGAGGACTTGCACTGTATTCCATGCATTTAAAAAGTAAAGAACAAGAAAAGCTACTGTTGCTCTCCTACTCTTAAAATTTGCAGGCAAATTCAATGTACACTAGGAGAGTAAGACTCATCATGCCCTGTGAAGTGAAACTTCTGAAATTTACAAAAGGATCTATATAAAGAAATGGCCTCCAAAAATATCGGTTAAGTTAAAATAAACACAAATTCATTTGAGAGACAGTTGAAAAAAGCATGGGAATAGCCAAGTGCAAACAAGAGAAGTTTGTCATCATGCACTAACAGCCAGAAGATCTCAAGGGGGAATCAGGTGATACCCGTGAATAAATCCCTGAAAAAAGCAATAAATCTGAATTCTTCAATCCATTTTATCAGTAATATTACAGAAACAGGCAGACTCCAGTGTGTTCTTCCCAACCAGTTTCATCCAAAGCTTTCAGAGTTGTTTAGCATCATAATCATAAATAAAAGAAAGTAATTCCTTGGCTGAGTGTGATGCTTTTGAGTATCAAAAAGCAAAGTAACCTAGAGAAACTCTAAGTGTTTTGAGCAAGAAGAAGAAATAACTAATGTTTACTTGAGGCAAAGTTTCCTTTGAGATTAAGCCCCAATGTATATCTTGTTCTTATAAATTATTTCAAAACATTTGACATCAGATATGAGAGAAAAGAGGAAAAATCTCTGAGGAAAGCAGTCCAGATTGTTTTCTATAAAGTCTGGTCCTACTGAACAAGTTCATAGCTGAGACTGAATAGTAAGTACAACGAGATTATGAGTATCAATTAGAGTAAAAAAAAAAAACTGCAAAATAAACTCCAAACTAAACCAAACAAACAAAATTCATAAAAAGCTCAACAACACACTAAACACACAGAAACCAACAAGCAAGCAAATAAGAGAGAAGAAATGGAGTCACTGACATTTGAGGAAGGGGGGAAGCCACAAGCAGAAGAATTTTAGAATCAATCTGCAATATATCGTAAAGCAAAATTAAACACAATCATGATAGTGTGACAATACATTAAGAAGCAAAGAACAGTTTCAACTGTGACTTTTAAACCTGCTCAGGAATCCCTGCTGCCCTCTGCTTATGTGGTATACTGAGCACACCATAGCAAATTTAGGCATTAACAAATCAAGAAGTGAACAAACCAACAAATGTTTGATTGACCTAAAATTATCAGGAGATAAGGAAAGAAGAGTATAAAATGATGCAACAAATATTACCAAAATAGAAACAGTGAGTAGAAACTGATGCAACCTTAGTTACTAAAACAGAAACCGTGTATGCAGTAAATAGCATTACCAGTATACACAATCCAACAAGAAGTAATCAGTGGATTTAGACAAAAGAAGGAGGGAGACAGAACAAGGACAGCCTGATTTTGCAGACTGTGCAATTCTTCTGGCCAAAGAATTCTTCTGCTTGGAACACTTAAAAGACAAGACTGCTTTTCAACACTAGAAAATGGAGTAAGAATTATACCAGTATTGGTGCAGTCACAAATACAAGATCCAATAGACTATTACCAGTCCACAGCATTACCAGTCTGCAGGGTTGAATTTGAAACACTAGATAATTGCAGGCTATAAGTATCTCTTACTCATTAGGCTCCCTATGAATGATTTCAATCTTATGTGGCCTTTTCCTCTCACTTCCCCAGTACACTGTCTTTACAAAAAAATTAGAAACTTCAAGAGAATACCTGTTTTGACCAAAAAACCCTAGGGAATAAGAAACATGTAATAACATATGTAACAGGAACCTCTCTTCTCTTCCCCTCATAGAGCATAACAGTTTTACATGGCTAACACAGTACATTACTACCATGGGAGGAAACAGATCAACCCACACAAAAATATTAATCCAAAATATACAATTAGAGAAAGGCATATGAATCTCAAGTACCATTAAAAATGCAGAACAGGTTTAGCCTCAATCAAACTCTTAATGAGTTAGGTTTGGGAAACTTCAGCCATTGAAAACATCTCATGCTCCAACACAGGCATTTCACATTTCTCTTGTCTCCAGTTGCAAGTCTGGATTCTTTTTCTGTCTACATATCTACAATGGAGTTTCTCAGCTGACACCCTGCTGATGAAGACTCCATTGGCTATTTTGTTTACTTAGAAATGCAAAATCAGAACTCAAATTTATTATTCCTGAGCATAAATAACTCAAGGACTACACAGCCTTTAAACTACTTTAAAGAGAATGCCAAGAGATGTCCTACTTCTGGTGCCTGAAAGTTTGGGGAATACAACTCAGTTTGAGATGGGGATTTTCAGCTGATAGGGAAGGGGACAGATCATACTCAGAAATGTGTCAACTACAGATCACAGCTGTTTTCATGAGTTTGCATTGTTAAAAAAAAAACCTAAACAAAACCAAGTTTAAAAAAATAAAACACAAAAACTCACACAACAGCCATACAAATAGGATTTTTTTTTTGTAAGTATTGACCAATGCCTATTCATCTTTTTGTGTTAGCTGGGAAAAAAAACCCAAATAAATGGTAAAGAATATTCTGTAGACAAATTCTGGACACACATATTTTGTTGCCTTTGAAAAGCCACGGCTGAATTCTGAATTTTAACATTTTTTAGGTGAAAATGGAAGCTAGCAAGAAGCAGCACTATTTTTTTGTGAAGACACCCATTATCGTGGCTTTGCTCACAAAACAGCCTGCCATACAGCTATGCAGACTCACAGGTAGGTCAGTGTGCCTGCCCTATGGTGCTGACAGCACAAACCAAGAAATTTCTCCTGGTGAAACAACCACCACTTTTTATCAGTTAAGAGGCATGAAACACTTCAATCCACAAGAGTGTATCACTACACCAGATTTTTTTGTTGTTGTTTTGTTGTTTTTGGGGTTTTTTTCGGGGGTCTCAGAACTGCTGAAAGCCTTTTAAGGGGAATTAAGTTTTTTTCTTTTGAGTAGGTGCAGCCTCCAGTAAGCCCTAGTTAAAAGGAACAAAAGCCCTCTACCTAAACACTTCCTATACAATGTTTCCCAATGATACTGCTTTCATTGAAAGTGTGATGAGTGTCTTAGTTTTTTTCAGATAATTTTTATGCAACAGTTCCATAAAATTTTTGTCATTTAAAAAAGCAATAGATCTTTATTTGAGAATGTACCTGATGTTGATGCAAACAAGCAAAAATGCAAGCATAAATGCACTTAACATGTTCAGATAACTGAGCACAGCTCTGGGATGCTTAGTTCCTCAGCTGATCTAATGCTTAGCAGTGGGAGATTTAATACATGTTCTAAGAAGGCTGCAGACACTTCAGTAAGAACTGACTCACTGCTTCTTACGGGAACAAAAATTTTATCTTTTATTCTAGATCAGCATAAATCTTGCCAAGCTGGGAAACTCCTTTTTGCTGGTTAGAGAGAAAAAAATCACTGAGGACCAGGGAGAATTGCCATAATGATGAGAATCTATCAGAGCAACATAAGCAATCTGTAGCTGGTAGCATAACTCAGAGTGAGACAATGAATAAAAAGAGGTTTAAGAAATGGAAAACAGTTCTCTTTTAGAGACTAAGACATACTATTAGTTGTAAAAGTAGTACACCGACTTTAACCCAACTTTCTGTTTGAAGTATCTTAAATTTTTACATTCACTTTCCTAAAGACTGACAGGCTACTAAAGAATTGTAATAAGAAACTGGAAGCTCTGATTTTGTAATTTAAAGGTATAATAAACTTTAACAGTGACTCCTCAGCAACTGCCAATTACCTACATATCATTAAATCAGCATTTCTGAAACACAGAGAACATATGGAGCATGAGAAAAGATGCATACAGTTCTATTCATGCCACAGAGATTTTTCACTGAAAAGGATGCTTTTACAGCTAACAAGTAATTCTTCAATTAATTTTTGCTATATTGCTATTTATTACAATGAAAAGATATAACAAGGCATGGGATATATCACACCACTTTATACAAGGACTAAGAAGCGCAGCACACATTGATTATGTTATTAGGGAATAAAGTTACAAAGTGTAGGATTTCAGAAGAAACTAACTGCTCTACAATATGTCAAAAATCACAGTTACTGAAAAAGCACTGGAAGATTTTTACTTTATAAGTAATAATAATATAGGCCTCTTTATTTGAAGAAACATGTAATTGATCAGGTTTCCTCATCCTTGCAAGAAATTCTTAAGATTATGCTGTCAAGATTACTGCCAGAAAAGCATACAATCACAAATTATGTCTTAAAGTGATCAGCACTTAATCAGGAAGGAATGGCAATCTATAAAAGCAGTGAAAGAGACATTAAACCTTGGTTTCCTAGTGCACCACGCACAATCCTTATCTGATACCTAGATTTGGAATCATCATGCACACAGATTAACTTTTATGTGAGGTTTGCAGAACAGAGAAGAACAGGGCATTGGTGTATTTCTGTACTAGAAACACTATCTCTGTAGACCAGTAAGAAGCAAAAACTCTGCCCCAAATCCCACAGCCCAACAGAGTAAGGGCTGTTACTGGTAAGAGCTGGTAGTGAGGCATCAGCTCTACGTACAGCCTTGGATAACCTAGCTTGCATAGCTGTATAGTTGAGCAAGATGTACCAGGGACCTTCTGGATAGATATTTAACCAAACTAATTAAAAGAGAAGATCTTCCAACACTGCAGACACTTCCAAGTCTGTAGGTCAAGTGCAGAAAGATCAGATTTTGAAGTGCTTACTGCAAAAGAATTTCTACTCATTTTTATACCTTTTATAAAGCCTATACAAATGAGAAAAAAATGCTGTTTGCATTCTCTAACAAGTTGAAATTTCTTGTGCCCAAAGGACAGCACGAGCCCCTAGATCTTCTGCAACAGAGAAGAGGCAAATTGTGTCAGATCACTATCCTCAAATGATGTGCACCAAGAAAATAAAATTTTAAAATATGAAGCAACATATAAAAAAAAGCATAAGATTGACCGTTCCTCAAGATTCACCAGTTAGGCAGGATGATGAAGCATAAATTCCCCTGTCACTATTAACCATACTGATCAAATCTGAAAATTTGCTAACAGCTGCTAGTTTCCCTACTGAATTTTCCAAGTTCCTTGCCACAGGAAACTGAAATATCTCAGACCTTTTTTAAAGCTTTAAGTGTTCTCTCTCCAAACTCTGAAATAATTTGATGGAAAAGAACAAAATATCTAGGTCGGAGGTTCAAAATTAAGTAAATCATAAGAAATTCTAGTGAATACACACTGTCTTGAGTTATTTTCCTAAAACATCTCTCAAAGGTCTTTGATATTAGGTCAACTGTGATTTCCAAAAATAATGCACCTTTGCCTAAATTTTCAAACTGACACTAGCAGTAAATTAGGTTATTTTTAAGTTCAGTCTTAGAAATAAATTTTATTAAACCTAACTTCACTAAGTTGAAGCTAATGTAAAATTGGGAGAAAGAGCAGGAAAAAATCTCTGAAAACTAGCAGGAAGTGGGAAGAACATGTTGCTATTAATATATTACTTCTAGCGAAATACCACTGAAGTTCAACATAATCCAAGGCACACTGCAACGTGTGTAAAGCACACAAGAGCCTAAGTTCCATACACTAGAACAAAAGAATTAATTACATGGATTTTTGTTGTTGTTGTTCAGAAATAGAATTTAGTTGTGGCACTGATTCAACCAATATGTAACTTCAAAAAAAACCGTCCTTACATGTGGAAACATAGTCTAAAGCAACAACAAAATACAGATTTCAGTGCTAGTTTTGTTTTTAAAGGCATCAAAAAATAAAAGAACATGATTGTGATGTCCATCAAGCACAAGAGAACAAGAGCAATTTAAAATAGTTTATTGTAAGAGGACACAACTTAGCTAAGAAGTCTCATATTTGACTAGTATCCAGAAGCAGGAATCAAATTGAACTATTAAGCTGTAGGCTAAATGTTTGAATTTTTTTTCAGCTGGGGACATTATAGAGCCTTAAATGGTAAAAACAGTAAAGTCTTATCCCAATAAAATCCTTGGAAAAATAATCTTCTAAAATAAGATGAAGATAAAGTTCTTAGAGACTATAAATTGATTTGGAAATGTTCACATTAGAAAACTCACATTGACAGCAATAGGCACACCATTCAATAATATGAAACCAAGTAATTATTTTTGCACTAAGCATATTCATGAAGCCCATTGTAAAAACATTAAAACCTGCTTGGACTTCCAGGCACACTAAAGTATTTTAATGACAAATGTATCATGATTCTTCCTACTGTCTCCTGCTTTTCTCTTCTGCTAAACCTTACATTCCAGTCTAATAGCAATATATTTCCTCCTCCAATCAACCACACTATTCAGTGGTATTTCCTAGAAAAATTTTTCTTGTGTGTCAGATAAACACACAAGAAAATCCTTCAGGGACAGCTTGATATACCACAGATGCCAGTTGAAATAATACTGAACCAAGAAATTAAGAATTTCCTTAGCAAACCTATCAGCGCAGAAAATGTGGTAGAAGTACGTATTTTAGCAAAATTTAACTATATCAAACATGTGACTTGGACTTCATTCTATAAATTTAAAGCTATGTGGGTTCAGAAGCATCAGAAAAGTTATGCAATGGGGAAGCCCAACTGCTAAAAAAACAAACTGAAAAAGTCTACATGCAAGAAGCAGCATGATGGTATTGCTTTATTGTACTATCTTGAATGTTTTATTTGGGAAACAAAAACAGCTCATATGTGGTATTTTAGGATAGTAAAGTCCTCTTCATAATTTTCTGGTTAAAAATAATTTAGTGCTGCCTCACTAGATAAAAGCAGTGACCAAAAAAAAAAAATTAATTACCTTGTAGGTGCCACACAGGATCTCATTGAGGGTGAACAAAAACGTATTTCCTGGAGAAACTGCTGGACTTCTATCAACAATTAAACACCCCATTAAATTAAACTACACATAACAAAGAACTGTAAGAACTGGCAGTGCAACTTGATCATTAGTGTTCTCATACAATTCTCTGCTTCCCACATTTTCAGGAATTAGATCCTGCAAGTTTCCCCATTTTTACACATGTTCAAAGAATTTAACATTATTAGACTGTCATAAATGACTTAAGATTTTTGGCAGGCCATCTGCTGTAATAGCTTTGAATTTCCCTTAAGTGCATATTGTGGACAACTTATTTTAACAAGAATTAACACGACCTTGAGGTTCAGACAAAATCTAAACTCTTAACTTCTTTGCATCACCAACATGCCTAGCGAAGGTCAGTGTCATACATGTGTTACGTGCTTAAGGTAGATTAAGATGCATGACATGCTACATATATTGGACATTCTTTTGATCTTAATTTGAAACTATTAATCCTTCTAAACCAGAGTAAGACCATCTCCATGCACTTAGACAAGGTACTTTGTATCTCTGATCAGCAGTCAGAACTCCAGAAAAATTTCAAAGAAATACTTTTCCAGTCACATTAGGGTTAAAAATTAAGCAAGATTGCTCATGCTTGCCATTCCACAAATTCCAAATACATTTGAAAAGTCATACTAGTCCTATTCAGCATTCCAAACTCCTGCAATATTCATTAGTCTCAGTGTAAGAACCATCACAAGTGGAAGACCAATTTGCTCAGAACGTTTCCTGTGTTGGTCGCACTCTAGATCTACTTTTTTACTGCAGTATATTGGAGAATTTAATCAATCTTCCCAGAAAGAATGTCAGCAACTAGGGTTATTTCAGTGGCTCATTAGCTAGTTACTAGAAACAGACTTCATCACTGATATCTTAGGACAGTGAAAACAAAAACCAGATTGCATGGATTTGTTTTTAAAGAATTTGATGTCATCATTTTTGCCATTAGAAATTGATACTGAAAACAAATATTGTCAAAGAAAGCAAACATCCTATACTTTCTGGATTTCTCCATTGACCACACATAGGGAAAAATACTGCTCCAACATTACATAACACTCCTCTTCCAATACAGACATGAGATAACATTATTTTAAAAAATGCACCAAAAACTCCCTTGATTTTCTATTCTGTCAAAGGGAGAAATCTCAGCTTACACTTTCACAACTATGTTTCCCCCTTAAAAATTACTGACATAATGATCCTGCAGTTTTCAACCACTTTACACTGCAAATCACATGGCAGAAATGTTAGCCATACCCTTCAGCATTTCCTGCTCATTAGTCTGGGTATTCTTCATGTTGTAAATGAATGGGCACATAACTTTGCTCATTCCCAACACTTGCAGCAAGCTCGAAAGTTTCATTCAGAAACCTGAGCACCTAACAGTTCTAGAGGCATTCAACATCATGAAGGTGAAGATTCCTGAATTATTTCACTGTGTTTTTATACCTCATCTCGTAAATACAGTTTTCTCTTTACCAACTGAGCCAATATTCAAATACTTTCCTTTAAATATCATTGATATTCATTGGTTTGTAGGAAGATACTTTAGAATATGGCACCAAGTTCCAAGTAGTTTTTTTCTGTACTTTTCTATATAGCCTGATATTTCTATCTTGCCTGATAATATTAGTGCTTAACTCACCTCCATCAACACTTCCATCCAAACAATCAAAGGAAAACACTTCAATACTGAAGAGATGCTATTCCCCAGTTGTGCCCATCCTACAGTCACATCATCCCAAGTTAAGCTGTACTGCATGGTAAAGGTCAACTTTTTATTTTCAGTATCAACACACACTGTGCATATGTAGGCCCCACCAAAATGAACATACAAAGAAAAAGAGAATCTTCTCAACAGTGTAGTTTCTTTCACTCCTTTTGCTCATTGGGGATTTGCTCATTTGTTGTTTGTGGGGAGGGAATATTTTTTCCTTTTGCAATTGCCAATTTTAAACCTTAGGAGGCTAGAGCTTCAAAACTGGACTACTGAAAGGACTGACATATCCCAAAGAATGTAGGAGGAATTTTATTAGGCTTTTTTATTGGAAACTATTTGTAGTACTCCTAGATGCTTACATAGTAACAGTAGCTAAAAACTCTCGCCATCTTTGGCTAACCAGGAGACTGCACCCCTTCTCCAGGAATGTGGATACAAGCATAGTTATCCACGTATTCATCACCCCTAGGCTGAATATCACTGAGCACTACAGCCCAGGGACGAGGCGTTGCAACTGAATCAACAGGCACGCTGCCCTGGGAAGCGGCACGTGGGGATTGCTCACCCGCGCCTGGCGGCCCGCTGGTCTGCTAGCAGATTCTTTCCAAGATCGGGTGCTTGATTTCACACTAACGCGTGGGAGGGGATCCGTTTCTCCATGAATTTCTGTGATGATGGCAGTTGAGAGATCATTGCTATAGGCCAAATCAGAGGAGGGAGGCTCATTTCCACCGCAGCTGACTTCAGCAGTGAAATGCTTGTGGTAGCGTCTCAACCGCAAGACGGTTATTAGTTCAGCAAAATTTCCTTTGTGACAGCATTGTGATTATAGGAATGGGTTCAATGCCCACAAAGAGAAAAAAGTAAAGCACCATCTCAGAGTACCATATTGAATTTCACTAGGCACTTGTATCACATTACCACACATTTTAAGCAGAACATTTGAGCAACATTTTTTGTCTTAACAAAAAGTAGTATTTAAAAAGTTGCACAGAAAGCTTCTGAAGAATGAAAAAAATGCTGCTTTACATAAGAGTAGGGCAGGACCAAAATATTTGCAAGATTTTTTTTTATCCAATTCAATTGGTTTTCAGCTGGAACAGAGGTGTCATAAATAAGTAGATCAATCAAGGTAGAGACCAGTCTCCAGTTCAGATTTCCCATGTCTTCCCAGTTCCAGCAATTCCTAGTTTTCTGCTCTCATAAACAAGCTACTCACTTCAGTAAACAGTACTTTTTGTTAGTCAAGCCTTGTATTACAAAACAGTTTCTGGCCTTGATGCTAGATTTTTAATACTGGCCATTTATATGCAGCTCTGCACATCAAAAATGCTATTGTACTGCTGCAGAAAATTAACTACCTAAGGCACAGGCTTTAGAAAGAAATCATTGTAGACACTGTACAAGACAGTAAAAGCTCCAGTGCATGTGGATCAGGCAGAGGAAGAGAACATGACACAGTCCCTTTTTAAAAATGGGGGTTTACTAACTTAAAAATAAAACAAGTAATGTGCTTTACACAGGCCCTAGACAGCTCAAATGACAGTGTGGAGCTACACACAAGCAAGAGATACTTATGCCCTTTCAGGTAATGCACAAAAAAGAAAGCAAACATGAATTAAGAAATGGAATCTTAGTACTTCCATACATAACACACATATACCATAAAAGTCGGCTTAACTCAGTGAACTTTCACACATAGATTAGTGATTACATACCTAAAGTGTTTCCAAATTAATTTTAATTACACTGCAAATTGTGCACAGACTAGACTGCAGCTCAGCATGTATTCATGTAGCATGTAGCTCAACTCATATTTCCTTATGATTACCAAAAAGTCATAAAGAAACAAAAGACAAATATATGAACCACTTACCTACTTGATAGCCATTAAAGAAAAAAATCTATCTGCGGAGCAGAGAGAATAAAGACATCTGTTTTCGAAGAGCTGGATATTTTAACATCAATTTCAGGATGCCCTGCTATGTAAAAACAGTATAGTAGCATATTAACTGTTGCTGTCTTTCAGTGCTGTTGACTTTTTACAGTATTTGTGGATGTCCTAAGTTTCCTGCATGAAATTAAAATCCATCTCTCAACCCCGAGCCTTAAATGTAGCAGCATATACAAAAGAAATAAACCCATTTCCCTTTGTTACTTGCAGAGACACTAATTTCCCTCTTTCAGAGCAGGCATTTGTTAATGCAAATGCATCAAGGCATCACATTTTTTTCCTTATGTTTCAGATTACAATATTGCCAAAAGTACAAATTTCTATTTGTTCAAATTTATTTTGTACTTATACTACATGTGGCATACTGAATGTGCCAGCTCTCAAAAATCACAGTGCAGTCTTGAGCTGTACTCTATGCTAAAAGAAATCTCACTTACAAAATCTAAGAAAGCCACAGCAGTATAAACACATAATAATCTTCGAAACAATCTAAAGCAATTGAGATATCCAGATAAATGTCCTGGGAACTTTCTGAAGGGATGCATGCAGCTGTAAATGGAGTGAGGACAAGAAACAATGGACAAATTGAAGCCCAAGAGGTTCAGATGGGATTGAAGAAAATACTTTTTGCCCACGGGAACAGTCCAACACAGCCCAGACAGGCTCCACAGCCCTTATCTTTGATGGTTTTTTCCACTTGGTTTCAAGACCAGAACTAAGCTGAACAAAGCCTTGAGCAACCTAGTCAGACCTTAAGTTGACCCTTCTTCGACCACAAGGTTAGACTGTAGACCTTCCAAGATCCCTTCCCACCTCAATTGTCCTGAGAAAGCAACACAAATTCTACAGTGCCCTTCTGTGATATTTAATCTAATATTTCATCTATACGAGTCTCAAGTGACAACATTTTCCAGTAAACACAGTTTGTAAGTCAAAAGTGCTCTTAAAAATCTACCATTACTGGGAGGGCGCTCAAAAAACCTGAACAGTTTATTAATTTGAATATAGACTTCCACAGATTGCTTGATCCAATGTAGGCATGTTGATTCACTGCCACCTTTGCCCAGGTGCTCAAACCAAAGCATCCACACCAGCTTAGTCACCAGGTGAGTAGTCAGTACCCAATTTATTGGTTTTTACCAGTGAAAACATCTCTAGAAGTGTATCACAATGACCAGGGTGTTTTTTGCTTTGTTTTTACAGTCAGGGGAAAAGAGAACCCTCTCACACATTAACTGAAAAGGAATCATCAAGCATCTGCCTGTGCTTCTGGGAGAGCTGTAGGACAGCTCTGAAGGACTGCCAGATCTACTTACTCAGTATCCTTATTTTCACAATGGGCAGGTTGCCAGACTCGGTTAAACAATACCTGAGGTCTATTTTATATTCCCACATAGGCCAGATAGCTAGGGCATATGGGAGACGATGGCTAGAGCAGACTTAAAACACTTGCAAGTTTTAGGTATGAGAGTGGTGTGCACTGACAATGGAATTAGGCCATGGCTCTACAGGATTTCTCTTCTCTTCTGATGCAAGATTAGCTCAATCAGCTCCGCTCTCCTCCCCACCTAATCTTCCTCAGTGTCTGCACAGATGGAGGAGTGAGGGGCAGAATTGGAGCCTGCACTGCCTCTGGGGAGCAGGTGACAGACTTAGGATTCAGAGCAGTAGCCCAGGAAAAGTCCAGCAGTAGAGTGCCCTCGGTTCTGCTGTTTAGGCAGGCAAGCTGTAGAAACCTTCTGCCTTCAGGCTGGCTGGGATAGGCTGGTCTCAATTTATTTTAAAAATCAGGTCCTTCTCAGCTGCTCACTTGCTTTTCATCACTTACACCACTCCTCTGCCCCCATGTCTCGCACACCAGTTGCCATAGTTTGTTTCCTCCCCACTCCCACTTCTCTCTTCACGTTGTCAGAAGAGAGGGGAGATGGAAGCACCTTCTTTCCCAGTTCATCACCTGTCAAAAAAAAATCTCCTTAAAAAAAAAAAACAGTGACTCACCCAAGCACAAAGCAAACAAATAGCTCTAAATTTTGCTGCTTGTACATCTCCTGAGTAAGTCAACATGGGTGGCCCACCTCTTTCCACAAGGATGTATTGTGAGGGTGCACCTCTGGCCACTGTGATGGCAGTGCCCAGCACCACCACCCAGTAGCTCTTAAGTTTTCCTTCTCTACTCCAGCCACATGCTCAGAGAGCAAACCACCCTTTGCTGTGGTACTAGGGGTCTTTGCCTTTCAGAACTGACAGCAGTCTGTAACACGCTGACCTCAGGCAGCACAACACACCATCCTGCCAGGAGCCTGGCCAGGCCCACTCCTTTATTATCTGTCCCTCCATTATTTTTGTAAGTTTAGACTGCCCCAAAAGTGAGACTTAGGGGGCTGAGGGAAACCAAAACATGTGCACAAAAAACTGTGAATCTTTTAGCCCATCTCAGACAAATTCACTTGCAATGAAAAACAAAGTTATGTTAAACTACATTAATTACAGTGAGCAATGCTTATATAAATACTCTCATTATCTTGTGTGCAAGTAAGAAGAAGTAGCTATAGAAGTAACAATTCTTGAAATTTTCAACTGTCTATGGAAAACTTTTATGCTGATTGATACAAGTTAAGGCAGCATGAAGCAATATTTCATTCCAAGTTTTCAATATATCAAAACAAAACCAGAAGTATGCTGAAAGAAAAATCTCAATTCATCAACTTCTAAGAAAAATCTTGCATCTAAAGCCTCCTAGGCTGTATACAGTTTTCCAGTGCACCATGAGCCAGGAGTGAAAAAAAACCTAAGTATAATTTACTGGTCTTGAAAATAAAAAAATAAAAAAATTAAAAAACAAACCTATATTTGTTGTTTGTAGATATGTTTCTCAACATCCAGTTAAAATCAGAATAAAACTTTAGTTAAATTACAATGTTTACTCAATTATTTAAGGCTGTATTAATATTAGTTAATTTTAAGTCAATACGGAAAAATAGCAGGTTAATTAAAATTTCTGAATGTAACACATGCTTATTTTGATCAAACTGGAGCACAGGAAGGAATATCAGAACCAAGAATGTTTCTCTTACTCTGCTTAAAAGGCAGAGTGAAAAATATGCTGCCACTGAGACAGGAGAAGCTAAAACAGAGAGACAAAGTTTCACAAATTATTAGACCCAGCAGCCATAGATAACATCCCAAAGAAATATGAAAAGAGAAAAAAAAGAAAGAACAGCCCTATGCATTCTCTGCACAAAAAGAATTCCTATTCTCCTGTTAGATTTGTTTGATATTTAATACTCTTTTCATTAAAGAACTTAAAAAGGAAAGCTGTGTAACAGTCAAACATGCTCAGAACACATAAATCACAGAAATCTACCAAAAACCACAAACAAGTATTACACCATCAAAGTCTCTGATCACAGATTTGCAAAGCATAAACTATCTGCTTTTTTCCAAGACTCAGTAATACACTGCTGTTGTGTAGCAGAGAGGTTATGAGTTCCCAAAACAGTGCATAGGGAACACCATTTTCTTGGAGCTGATTCTTGTCAATTAGTATTTAAATATTTAATTTTATTAGCATAGTTACCAGATATATTTACTTTCTTCTAAAGTCACAAAGCTCCTTAAAGCAAGAAAAATAGCAACAGCAGATAGCAAAAGCTATCTGTAAAATGGCTTTATATTTAATCGAATTCTTGTTCTGATTCATGATCAGTAATAATTATTCCTAGAAAACAGGGGATAGACTTTCCAAAGCACATACCACAGAGACACTTGCAAATTAATTCAAGTATTGTGTAAAATTGTTTCTTCATAAAGTGGTAGTGCTCCTCAAATATATAGTTTATTATAACATCTGGATCCTTTCATCATCCCATTACTCCCTTTGCTATTCTTGAAATATCCTTGTAACAGGAAAACACTCTCAAAACATGCTCTGACATGTTAAAGCCCAGAGCTTGCCACTGCAATTCAGATATTTTAAATTTACACCACCTCTTGTTTCCACCATCAAATGTACCAGCATGTCTTAGCATCATTTAAAATTTCCCCAACACTCCTGCTCAGCATTCCCACTGCAACACAAATCACTGATGCCCCCCAAAAACAGAAACAAAAAGATACTTCAAAACATTTGGCTTATTTTAAATATGCTCTCCCCAAAATCATCTTTCTCCTGGTCAACCATCAGTGGTTCTTACATTGCATAGTAGCTATGACCCCTACGTTTGAGGTGGCATGATCAAAGGAGCACTGGCCAGACTTGGAAAAACATTTCCACTGAGAATGGACATACTGCCTGTCAAAAGGTTATTCCCACTGCGTACAGGGAGCAGCTCATATTACTGCAGTGTAACATGAAAGTGCAAAATCTAGCCGTAGTAATCCACATATATGTTTTTCTTTCTAAAAAGGGCATATGGGAGACACTGGGTAGAACAGAACATCCATATTATCATTTGAAGGGAGGGAATGGATTGGCGAGGGAAAGCTTCCCTGATCAATCCAGCTGTAGGGATCAGCCTCTTAAAAAAATACTTTAAAAATTCTGCCTCTTACCACAGCAATTATTTCTCTTCAGTTACTTTCCTTCCCTTTAGTTAAAAATGTATATATGCAAATATACATCTACATACAGATAATCAAACACACACATATGATCAGACTTTACACGCTGCGGAAGACAAAATAACTTTGGAGGCGTAAATCTTAATGTCAATGACAGGAAGGCTTTGGTGAACCATTACCATAAATCTGACAAACGCTAATTTGATGGGTGGCTGTATCTGTCTGCTGCAAGACCAGTCTAGACAGTCTATTGAGAAATCCTAAAACACAACTGTTTGTTCCCTGTAACACCATCTGGATATGGCAATAAGAGCCGACCCAGTGCCATTCACACATGGATCAAAGCACATGCTAATGCCATCATGAAGTCATACACATAAAAAATTCAATCTGAGAACTCTATGCAATTTTCCTAAGTCCTCAGTGAAGAAACCTCAGACTTAGCACAACTCAAGCTAAGTGCATGAAGAGGGGGAGAGGGTGGAAAAAAAGAAGAGAATATTTAATGAGCTTGGCCTTCCCGAGGAATGTTAGGCCACCCATTGTATTGGAAAAGGCTCATGTCACACTTCAGTCATGGCACCCATCAGGGTGCCCCTTTACAAAAATTGATCCGGAGGTTTTTGTAATTACCTGTTTCAAACAGAAAGAGTGCCCAGAAAAAGGAGAAGGTTTCTGAGGTGTAAATCTTGCATTTTCTTATTTAAGAGAGAGCTGGCAGAATTTGCAATATCACAGACAATATTGAAAACCCCTCTCTCATTAAACTGCACCATGGCACTAGATCAAAGCACCAAGGGCCCCCTATTGAACTTCTCTAAATATTACAAACCTAAGAGCAAGTCTGGCTATGTAAAAACTAAAACTAAAGCAAATTTTTTCCTGCTTCCAAAAAAACAAATCATGACTTTCCATGACACTGCTTAATTAGTAAACATACTACATAGCATACCACAAATTTTTAATTGTCAAAGTTTCATCTACTACAAAAAGAAAACAAAAACAAAACTCAAAGACTGCTAGGGGCTTTTTTCCTGCAAAGCTCACTTCTGACAGTTTCTGGGGTGCCTTTTTAATACTGCCCTTCAAATGGGTCTTGTAATTTATTTCTTTTTTACTATAATGCATTATGTAACCAATTCAATAATCTTCACAAAACATTTGGCTTTGTCATCAAATCCACCATTTTTTTCTGTTAAGTATCCACTAATACTAGGCTTCCAGCAATTATGCTGTTCCCAGCTATTTGACCGCTGAAACTGTATTTCTTATATAACTCTGTTTTCTTTTTATAATGTATAATTGTACAACAAACACTCCTTCCCCTTTCTGGAAAAACTCTCTATAAAGCTGGTTTGCTGATCCTGAAAATG
This sequence comes from Anthoscopus minutus, assembly GCA_013399455.1. NCBI lineage: Eukaryota > Metazoa > Chordata > Aves > Passeriformes > Paridae > Anthoscopus > Anthoscopus minutus. Next base: position 39,326 of record VWYI01003446.1, read on the forward strand.
AAACAAGTCAGGAAGCAAAGGCAGGTTTTAACAACCATTTTGATACAAGTCTCATGTCTGAAAGTTGACATCCTATCATTTAAGTATTTTTCTCTAATCTTTTGAAAGCAATCTAAATATTGTGAGACTTCAACGATTTTTGTGGGTCCCTCTCAACTCAGGATACTCTATGATTCTATACTGTTATGGTGGTGTTTCATATTGAAAACATTTTAAGATTACAATCCCAGCTCTTTAGATTCCCAGCTCTCTTTCTTTGCAATTAAAGAAAAGAATAAGTAACAAAATTTAATTCTGCCACCATGAGCAGCTCAATGGAAGTTAAATAGCTATTAAAACTGAATTTTAAACTTTTATAACTGATGTTAGTAGTTTCCTTATTGCCAAAAAGCAGCATGTTAACATGAATGGACTGTCATAAAATACTGCATCCCTTAAAAGTTTCATAAAATTACTGCAGAAAAATAAACTCCATAGTTACTTTAAAGAACCTGCAAAAATCTCGTATATCTGCACACAAACAAAAATTGCTTGATCTAAACTTTCAAACACAATTTAACTCTCAGTCTAACTTGAAAAAACATGTATTTTTAAGAGTAAGTATGAAGTTACAACAGCTATAATGTGGTCCATCACTGAAAAAAAACTGTGAAAAAGGTACACTACAGTCCTCAAGATGTTTTAATTACGTACTTCTATGGAAATCAGAATAGTCTTTACATTTAAATATCTGAGTTCTATATATACAGTTTTCAATAACAACTTTAGAAGAGAAATAAGTTCAGACTGTTAAAGAGATGGAACAGTCTGAGGAACTTTCTGCCACCATGCCATGAGAAAATAAATTATAATACCCCTTTTTAGTGGCATATATTAAAAGATCAGCATTCTAATAAAACCAAAAACGAAAAAATTCTTTAAAAAATAAAAGTTTAAAAACAAATGGGTGGGGAGAGAAAAAATTTATTGTTGCCATCAAGATGACTTTAAGACTGAAAAAATAAGAAAAGTGATCAAGTAGTCTTTCCGTTCAAAGTGTGTTCATGGACAAACAGAAAACATCTCCACAAAGATTTCCGGTACTAGAAAAGCCAAGAGATTGGCCCTGACTTATGACTCAAAAGACTGATACACTATGAGTCATCAAGTTTTCAGACTGTAGAGATATTTCAATATGGGGAAGTGGGAGACTTACAGGAATGAACTGTGCATTACAAATCAACATTTGTTTCTGCAGAAATCAAGGATTTTCCCTTGAAGAAAAAAAAAGCTGGAAATGTGTACATATCACAGTAATTTCTTATTACCTTTGCAATGGGATTAAATGGCATCATATTAGCATTAGGCTCTTTCATGTCTGAACCATGTACAAAACAGATAACTGAAGAGTACACATGCACTTAGTATTTGTTTAGAAATACAAAGAATCTCCTGTCTCTTCCAAATTTCTGCATGGAGCACTGTCGTAAGAGAACTAACCAAAGTTCAGTCAGAACGATATATGCTCTGACTATCAATGTGTCAGCAGCGGACACGTAGCGAAGGGCATGTTTCACAGAACTTGAAACTTCCAGTGACTCCCCTCCATGCAGTGCAACAGGACAGCACTGCCATCTACTGCTCACTGCCGCATCACAACCCTTTCACACATCTCCAGGAGGTCTCCACCAGCTTTAAAACACCACCTCTCACAGGCAGAAACAGACAGAACCTTGAGAAGCCAGTCCCAGGGAACTCCTCTTGCGATTTGTAATTCTACATAATACAAAACAAAAGGCCGTGTTTCTTTACGCAAATGTGTTACAGAGCACAGAATTAACTGGGGCACAGAGGGAAGAGAGCTGCATCTGCTCCCCAGAGGGAGTCACCAGGTAGCTGTGCAGTGCCCTCTCCCGCCTTCCCACCAGCGCAGCTGTAATGCTTCCTGAACATGGACTCCTTTTTCCATTTTCCAGTCCTTTTCAGACTACAGACATTAATCTGTTTGTATCCTGAGAAGCTATCCCTTTTCACATATACACAAATACTACAAGGCTGCATCAATTACATACTCAGTGCTGTAAGCAAAACAATAATTATTTTTTCCAATTTTAGCACAACAAATTTATTTCCACCAAACACTACAGGCTCAAGTCTTTTTAAAATAAAGTTTGTGGATAATCCATGGACTAATTAATGAAAACATATTTCATTCAGCTGCTTAAAAGAGTTTCTAGGAAATTACTGACATGTTCAAATCATTTCAATTGCAATCTTGATAAAACAAAGAATTTAGTAGAATATAAGCACAATGACATGTTCGTACCACTGCCTTTCTAATTGAAATAAATTAAGTCCAAGCAGTAAGCCTGACAGGTTCTGAAGAAGCTGTCCTCAGAAGTGTTGTTCCCACTAACAACAAATTTGGATCCACTAGAAACTGATGCACAAAATTTGAAGAAAAGAGACAACGGATTTTCTTAGTGAAGCACATCTCACACTGTAATAATGATGATGAAACTACTGAAACATCATTTGTAAGTACATTGAAGATAAACTGAACCACCTCGTTATGAATAACAGAAAAGTTGTAACTCCTTTGCAGGATACAAATAGCCGTGTAATGACTTCAAACATACGGCAAGCATCATATAATTACAGCACACAGTTACTCAAGGCTCCTAGATTCCATGACAATAAAAGGTTACCTGTTACCATATGTGGTAATTTGGATTTGATGGTGACAAGTGGTAGAGGCAGAAAACACTTGAGGTGAGAATAAAAAGCTGAGAATATTTGTGAAATCTGTAATTAGAATATTGTGAAGTTACACAGTTAGTTTTTATGTGCTGTTGTTTTATGGTCTTTGGGGATATTGTTTCTGTATGGCAGAGTCTATAAAAGTATGAATGAACTTTCAGAAACTTCAAGAATCTTTAAGATCTTAAAACACCCTCCCAAAAACCTCTGCAGACACTCTATCCTTCTATCTTCTTCAGAGACTGTGCAAATATACTTGCTCTGCAGAACCCACAAAAGCAAGTCACAGCATTTTTGTTACAGCAGACAAGAAATACAGATTAATTTCTTCTCAGGTGACATTATACTGGGGATTTGCTACAGGCCACTCAAACAGGAAGGCCAAACTGATGAGGTCCTCTACAGACAGACAGGAGCAGCCTCACATTCACATGTTCTGGTCCTCATGGTGGACTTCAACCTCCCAAATATCCACTGAAGGAACAACACAGCTAGGCATAGGCAATCCAGGAGATTCTTGGAATGTGTTGGTGGTAACTTCCTTCTCCAAGTGAAAGGTAGCTTCCGAGGAATACCAAGCAACCAAGAATCATGTTAGGAAGGCTAAGAAACTCATTTAACTAAATCTGGTCAGGGACATCAAGGGCATATTTGTGTGACTGATAAAAGGAATATTAGGGAAAATACAGTACCTGTGCAGAAAGACATGGACAAGAACAAGGAGAAGGCTGAGTTACTCAATGACTTTGTAGCTTTCAGCCTTCACTGAAAAATGTTCATACTGTCATACTGCCCAAGTAGCTGAAGGAAAAGGCAGGGACTGGGAGAATGTAGAATCACTCACCCACCGCAGAACATCAGGTTCAATACCATCTGAGAAACCTGAAAGTACACAAGCCCACAGAACCAGGTATTGTATACCCACAGGTCCTGAGGGAGCTGGCTGAGGAAGTGGCTATGCTGATATGAATCACATTTGTGAGGTCATAGCAGTTCAGTCAAGTTCCCACTAAACAGAAAAGGGAAAACACAGTCCCAATTTTTAAATTAAATTTTTAAAATAAGGAAGACATGGGAAACTACAGGGCTGAGAGTGCCACCTCAGTTCTCAGCAAGATCATGGAGCAGATTCTCCTGAAAATTATGTGAACGCACAAGGAAAATAAGGAGGTAATTGGTAGTATCCAGCACAGCTTCCTAAAGTATAAATCATGCCTGACAAATCTGGTAGCCTTCTCTGACAGGATTAGGGATGGGTGGTGGATGAGGGAAGAGCAACTTACATCATCATCCACCTGAATTTGAGTACAGCATTTGACACTGTCCTATAAGACAACATTGTCTCTAAACTGGGGAGCATGGGTTTGACAGGTAGACCATCCAGTGAGTAAGGAATTGGCTAGAGGTCACAAGCAAACACCACGGTCAATGACTCAGTGTCCAAGTGTAACGAGTGCCATTCGTCACAGGCAATACTGGGGTCAGCTTGGGTGAAAATCTTTATTAGCAACATGGATGGTGGGGTCAAGTGTACCTTCAGCAGGTTTGTCAATAACATCACACATCAAAGTGTGGTGAAGGCAACATGCAGGAAGGAAGGGATGCCATCCAGAAGGCTTTTGACAGGCTTGAGAAGAGGACTTTTGCAAACCACAAGTTCAACAAAGCCAAGTACAAAGTTCTGCACCTGGGTTGGGGCACAAATGCAAGGTGAGAACAGAACAGACTGAGAGCAGCTTAGGACATCTGGCAGCCAAAAAGCTCGGTATGACCCAGCAACGTACACTCACTGCTCAAAAAGCCAATAATGTCCTGGACTGCATCCAGTGAAGTGGCCAGCAGGGCAAGGGAGAGGATCCTGCTCCTCTGCAGTGCCCTCATGAGACCCCATCTGGAGCACTGCTTGCAGCTCTGGGGCACCCAACATAAACAGGACATGGACCTCTTAAGAGTGGACCCAGGAAGGGTCACAAGAGGAGTAACTGTCCTATACATGGGTTGAGAGAGCTAGGCTTGTTCAGTCCAGAGAAGAGAAGGCTCTGGGGAGAACTTACAGCACCTTCCAGCACCTGAATGGGCCTACAGGACAGTTGGAGGGAGTTTTGACATGGGCATGTAGTGACAAGACAGGGGAAATGGCTTCAAACTGAAAGAGGATAGATTTATGCTATATATTAGTAGGAAACATTTTACTGTGAGGCTGGTGAGGCACTAGAACAGGTTGCCCAGAGAACTTGGGGACGACCCATCCCTAGAAGAGTTCAAAAGAAGCCTAGGTGGGGTTTTGAGCAACCTGTTTAGGGGAAGGTGTACTGGCCCATAACAAGGGGATTGAAGTAAATTATCTTATTAGTCCATTCCAACCCAAACCATTCCATGGTTATATGAACTGGAAAGCTTAAGAGACTCAATTTTCATACTGTTCCCATCAGAAAGTGCTGACTACATTAATCACTGTCTCTTTCCAACAGATCTGCAAATAGATTTTAAGATACAAGCTGGAAGACTGTCAAATTCAACCTGAAGAAATTCTTTGGAACACACAGAAATCAACTTTCAGATTTTATATATGCAAATTATTACCTTTTTCTTACAAGCTACTTTTTTACTTGAAGTCACTGGTGAACAAGAGTATGCTGATTTTTGCTGGGGTAGAGTTAGTTTTCTTGTCTAGTGGCTGGCATAGGGCTGTGTTTTGGATTTGTGAATACAGGGCTGATGTTTTTGTTATTGCTGAGCAGAGCTCACCCAGAGCCAAGGCCTTTTCTGCTTCTCGTCCTGCCATGGTGGTGAGGGGGCTGGGGGTGCCTGGGAGGCTGCCAGGAGACACAGCCAGGACAGGTGACCCCAACTGACCAGAGGGATATTCCAGACCATGGCTGGTAAAACCACAATAAAGGGATAAAGGTAAACACTGCAAAGAGACATTAAATATCTTGGTAACAGAAAAGACATGATGTTCATATACAAAGCAGGGGAAGAAGAAGGAATGGGAGGGACATTTGGAATGATGATGTTTGTCTTCCCAAGATACGGTTGTGTGTGATGAGGTTTTGCTCTCCCAGAGATGGATGAAAATCTGCCTCCCCATGGGAAGCAGTGAATTAATTCCTTATTTGCTCTGCCAGGGTATGCATCTTTTGCTTTCCCTATAAAACTGTCATTATCTCAATGATAATGTTCTCCAGCCTTTACCCTGCTGATTCTCTCCCTGATCCTGCTGGTGAAGCAGTGAGTGAGCAGCTGCCTAGGCTGGGCTGCTGGCTCGGTTAAACCATGACAAAGGGGTAAAGGTAAACCCTGCCTGTAAAGACACTTAAAATCTTGATAATAGAAAATAATTCTAACTGAAATCTAGATGCTTCATTTGGTAGTTCCTCCTTTTTATATCTGAAATAAAGATGGTCAGCTTGACATCAACCATAAGTCACTTAAAAATCTGAAGCCTAATGACTTAAATTCTTTACTGTTCCTTACACCCAGTAAAAGGAAACGGGATCCTCCATGAGCAAAGCTCTTCTCTTTCCAAAGTGAACATCTAAGGTCAAAGGTTCAGTCCTACACTTAGATTTAGAAGTAAAACCAGCCTACAGTAAAAAAATAGTTACCAACAGGATGTTCATGAAAATTACTTCAGTTTTGGCTGTTAGATTAAAGTAATCTCACTTCATTAACATGGTATCAGTCGTTCCCTCATCACAAGATGATTTCTGTGAAATAATACTGAAAAAAATATGTATGTTGAAAAAGAACAGAAAGAGAAGAGAATAGCTAGAATTGTTAGACAAACAGTCTGTAAGGTGTCCTCTACTTCTAGGGGAAAAAAATGCATTATTTGTTGGAAATTGTAGCATTCCTAAAAATAACAAAGAAAAGCATAAGTTTAGTACACACAACTGTCTGAGAAAAAGTAAACAACATTCTCATGATGATGACTTAATAGTTTCCATTCCAATAGTAACTCATGATGCTCTTAAAGAGTGGCTATTAACTGGACACTTTTACATCAGCAAAGCTGGATAGCTTGGATTCAAGCATGCTGATAGATGGCATAGGTACCGGCTAGACTAGTAGTGCTTACTGTCATTAAGGTTTGAAAAACTGGAATTAGAAAAGTTCACAGAAACAGCAAGAACAGAACTGCTATGTCAATATTTACAAAAGACAGATTGGATGCACTAAGTAATTATGCCTGTCAGCCTAAAGAAGATTTTGTAAAGAAAAATAATTTTATGTAGTGAAATAGCTGATGAAAGATTTGATTATGAACAATTCAATTAAATTACACAATGAATGCCAATCAACAGGCCTACAGACAATAGACTTACTGTTCTTAAACTCGGTGTAAAAAAGTATGTTTTTATGTAATCTTCTTAGTCCTCTGTAATACCCTACAGTGCCAAGCTGAATGTATTTTCCTTAGCCCACTAAAAAAATCCAATACCAACAAAACACTTTTAAAACTATGTAAATTTATTTGATAAATATCAATTAAATTCAATTTATAATTTATTTATATATGGGCTCCAGGCTAACCTTTAACCCACACACCTTCATGTAGTAATGCATTTCTACTGTGATCACACAGGACCTAGCCCATACTGTCTGATATTTAAGAGCACCCATCCCAAAGAAGCATGAGATCAGTGCTTCTGAACAGTGAAAGAACACTGAAAAAAATCTGAAAAACACAGTTTTTTGATTTATTAGTAGGTGTCCAGGAACACAGTAAAAATTGAAAGAGACACTGCTTGAATGAACTTGTGGAAGGCAATTCAGTTTAAAGTAAGTGAATGTGCACTGTGACTGTAGAAAGCAAATAGCAGGCCACACTGACTTTTCTGAGCACAGACAATGAATGGCAGGCTTAACAAGAAACAAAGTTCTGCACATTTCCATCTAGACATTAAAAATGTCTAGATAGTACTTCCCGCCCAGGGAAGAAAAGCCTCTAAACGGTTTTGGGTCACAGCAACTAAATTTCCACAGGGCATCTATAAGGATCAGTCACAGCCTCAAAGGTCTGATACCTGCTTTGAGATTAAGGAATCACTAAATTGGAAAATAAGAAACTATGATGTCTGCAGTTGACACAAGAACAATCCCATGGCATTGCTGTTGTTTGTCCTGATGTCTGCAAAACAGAGTGTTCGATATGGAAAAAAACAGAATCAAATAGGTCAGTGAGGATAAATAAATGGAATAAAATGGAATGGTAAAAGAGCAGGAGAACAACCTCAGATAATTCAGGGACTGAGGAACTCATAAATTCACCTTACAAGATAAAGAGTAAGAGCAATCTTCCTCAAAACATTCAGAAGATCAAAAATTCCATAGGCATTCATTAAAGGAGAGATAGTTAAGCACTCAAACTTCTTGCCCAGAGTATAGTGAATTTTTTACTATTGAAAACGCTCAAATCAGAATTAGATCTTTTGACCTTCACCCCAAAACACTGTTGCTGTTTAGAGGCTATCTGAAGATTTATTATGAGTAAACGTGATCAGAAAAAACCCGTCTGGATTTACATTTATTCATTTGGATATCTAATATATACGGTCTGGACAGCCAGCAACTATGGCTTCACTAAAAGAGAGAGAAGACAGTGCACATCTTTGAGACAAGTGGTTCCATGATTGGTTCCACCAGTGCCACTGTTGGCTGTTCAACATGTCACAGAGCTCACAGAAGCCCATTTTATGCTGAAGCATCTCAAACACAGAGATAGCTCACATTCAGATAAGTAGTTGACACAGACAACACAGAATTCACCAAGTTACAATTCCTATAGGCTGGTTTTGGCTTAGTAACCTTAAGGAGTTCAGAGAGAATAAACAGCATAAAGTACAAAACCAGCATAACTCCCCATTTAAAACACAACAGTGAAATCTTTTCAATGCTGTGAAAAATACTTCTTTCATGAGGACTCTGGTGCATGTCAGACCAGAGAAGAAAAGGAAAACTTTCCATAGGATGTCCTGAGGGACAGAGAGGCAGAAGAGGTTTTCTGCTTATGCAGTCTGTCATGGGGACTTCAAAACATGCAGAAGTAGAAATCACTTCTTCAAGACAAAGAAAGAAAGAAGGCAGAGGGGGAACAACACCACCCTTTTGTAATTCTCACTTTTCTCTACCTGCTATAGATACAAAGGCAGCCAAAGGCACTGGTTAAGGAAGAAGACCTGCAGTGTTGCAAGTGAGATGGTCACTATTCTGGCTACAACTGAGAGGACACAGCATGATCCTTTGCAGCTGCGCACAAACGATGAAGCATTTCACTCATCCACTCCCACGTGTCAAATGGAGTAAGTCTGGAGGAGAGAACCAAAGGATGGAACACACTGACTTCAGTGTATTTCATCTGGCTGTCTGTGTGAGAAGGTTTTTTGCAAACTTTAAATTCATGTTCCATGTTTGGTGCATTTCACCAAATTCTGTAGAAAATGCATTGATTTCAATTGAAGAAATTTTGTTTTGTTTGCAAGCATCACTCCAGAGAACTTCAGGTGCAAATGTTGAGATATGCTGTTCACCTCTCACATCTAGTAAAAGGTTCTCCAGGCTAATTTACGCTGCTGGTCACATATATGCAACCCCTATGATTTTAATAGATGTGCCCAACTCTGACTAGAGGTCAGTGAACTGAACAGCAGCAGCAATTTAGTCAGTGAAGCAAGCAGCACCAGCTCATCACAGAGTGCAGTTTGACTTAAACAGCTTTTATTTACTCCATTTTGAGAAGCAGCAAACTGTCCTTTTTCCTATTTAGATCCAAAAATAGTCTGTGCCCATATAAACAGATTTGTAAAGTTTGCATTGACATCAGAATTGAAACGGTTCCTTGCAGATGACCATGCTTCAGTTTAGACAGCTTTTATTCAGACCACTGCAGTAGAGAAAAATTCATCCTAAGCGTGGTGAGGTTGAAAGAAAGACATCAAAAATATCATTCAGAAAAAGATCAGTTTCTGCTGAAACCACATTTCCTTTTCCCATATGGGAACATACTATAGGGAACCTAACGACTGAGAAAACATTTCAGAGAAGAGTGAGCATACACACCCACACTGGAACAGATTACCAATTGTTAGGCTAGTGAAGGCAAGCATATTTCTCTAAAGCAATCCCTCCTCCTCTCAGGCGATAAATCTTAGGCAAACAATACTTGCTAGCAATGAAAACATAAGATGTCAATAGCTTTGTAGTTTGTTATGTTATTTAATATCAAGTTTGTACGAAGCACAGTGTGGGAATTAAAAAAATAAAGAGAGACTGAAAAAATGCAGAAAGTAATTTCTAATGTTTTCAGGACAAATTCAGAACATATTAGTTGGAAAACCTGGAATGATTCTGAACTACATAAGGCCTGTAGGAGTCTTGGAGATGTTCTCATAAGCCAAGCAGGCATAAATAAAAGACAGCCTTAAATATGAGATAAATCTGATTTTAAATTGAGCCAACATGGATAAAAAGAAAATAAAACAAACAAATTCTACCTGACCTGAAACTCTCAGTAAGCCACAACACAAATGTCAGCCCTCTCCAAAGAACTGCAAAATGAAACAGATGTGGATAAATAGACAATACAGTATTCTAAGAAAGCTCTCCCTGAAAATTTGGTTTATATTTAATAACTTGCATATAAAAATCACATGAGGCACACTTTTTCCACAGCAAGGCTAAAATATGATTAATTGCTTCCAGTAATGATAAATTGCTTCTGTTTCAGGTAACACTTTGCAGAGAGAAGATGCATGCTCCTAGCTTACACAGTTTTTTATTAATATTTAGGGATTATTTAGCACACATTAGTGCAACACAATGTCCTTCAGCTCCCACATGTAGCAAAATCTAGAGTATGGCACTTGTCTAAGATGAAAAGACTGAGACTAATTCATTATCTAGAAAAACACAAATAGTAATGCCCAGAAGTATGATAGAGGACACCTGTGAACAAAATTTGGCACAAATTTCTTACAAAATTTCTGTCTTGATGACTGATGATACAGGTCTCTTAGACATAACAACACAGTTCAAGCCAGCACTCCTCCTTTGAGCATGAAGCCAAACTGAAAGAACAGCTTATGAGAATTTCTCAACAACTTATAAGGAATGAGGTGATGCAAAGTTGGCACTGGAATGCTGTCTTGGTTAACAGCCTGATTTGGACCAGACACTTCTAAGACTAATATGAATAGAGAATCAACTTCACTTGAACAAGATAAAAAATTTTAACATGCAGGCAAGACTTACTTGGTAAATGCCAGATGTACAAGAGCATTCATGGAAGCCTCATGAAGACCAACCCACTCTCACTCAAGACTAAGAATACAATTTCAAGAGTACTTTCTGAATATTTAATATAATCTGATGAGAAAAGGCTTTTCTTAGGAGCTGGAGAGGTTAAATAAAGGTTATCAGAAAAACACAGGGCAAAGATGTATTCAGAAGAGATTACTGAGTCATCCAACAAGGTATGAAAGAACTGCAAGGCCTGAAATACCACAAACTTGTAAGAGCAGAAAAACCAACACCTTCCAATTGCTAAAACTGCAACTTATATAATCAATACAGGAACTGCATAAGCAGAAAAAATAACTCAATTTTTAAAAGTGATCAGTTTTCCGGGTTTAAATTTTTAGACCCATTTAACTCTAGCATCAAAATTTCTTTGAGTAATAGCATTCCATCTTTGACAGTGTACTTTTCCTCTGTTTCTCCAACAATTAGCAATCAAGAAGAGCTAAGAGACACAGATGATAAAGCAACAGGTGGGGAAAACCCAGAAGGCCTAGAAAGTACAAAGGAATAACGCTTTTGGAAACTTGATGTTGGCAAATTAAGTTTTCACTTAGCAGCTGAACAAATTCTCTAAGATCTCCACTGTAGATAACATTATAACCTTTAAAATAAGCCCCAAGACTTTACTATTCTCTTTCAAATAAACTAAAAGATTTACATTAACATCTTTTTCAATATATTGTTCATTAGCAACAGGATAATATGAACAGAACAACCTTGATCACTTTACTTTTTATTAGCTGTCCTTTCACTATTTTCTACAAAACTTTTAAAACTAGCCTTTTCATGCAAAACTTTTGGGAAATATGGAGAGCACCAATACAAACTTCATTACCCTGCTGCAAATAAGACGCTTACAGTGCTGCTACAAACATGTTCACAGTACTGGTTTGTGAAATTATCGAAGAGGTGCTATATAGAGCATTTACAGCCCACATAAAGGCTGATGACCTCTTCCTCCACAGTATGAAACAAGAGTGCACCTGGAGTGGACACTTTTTAGTCTCTATTAACTCAAAGAGGTGCAGCAAAAGATGTCATGAGACATCTAGCACTCAGTGACGTCAATAGTGTAGGCTCATCCCTTTATGTGTCCCTTCTGCGCTGCGCATTCCTGCCTCTCACACGCCATCAGCCCTTGGTGCTAATTTGGTCCCTCATATAGATCGTTCATACACACTGAACTACCAGAAACCCCTCAAATGGGTGAAGAACACAAACCAGCTTGCAAACCTGGCAAAAAAGTAAACAGGATAATATAAGCACCACACTTAATCTCCCATGTCAAACCAAGCAGAAAACTGGAGGTGTTCATAAACCTCAGACCAAAATTCCCTTTTCAGCAGCACACTGGTCTTGGCAGCTCAGCTGTCCCCCGAAGTCTCATTTTTACCATTCTCTCATTTTACAGGTTTGAACATTTACCTAGAAAAGAATTTCAAAAATAGCATGACAGCAGTCCATAACATTATGTACAAGGTTGGTGTTCCAATGAAAGAAGATCTCCAGGCTCTAGCTCACAACTACCTATATACTTGTTCTAATTCTCACTCTCTTGAGTCTGAAAACTTATTCCTGGTTGAACAATAAAATCATGACCAAAGAGTTAAGAGTTGATCTTCATTTGCCTTCTCCCCTTCACACCCTTCCCCCAGATAAACACCATGCTCTTTCACATTTGGAGCCACTGCTGAAGTTCAGCGCTGGTTTGTTTGCATCCTGAGGTTTTCTTCTAGGCTCTGTTTGTTCTCAAATGTATCTGGAATCTCTCCCCTCTGCAGTTCTTGGCATGTATCAGCTTTCTTCATGAGCTTTGTAAAAGAGCTAAGGTGAGACGATTCAGAACCTGCCTCTGCCAACAACACAACTGTCTAACCAGAAGGGATTTACACTGGTTCTCCTTGCAAACGAGACAAATATATCTTCCTGGCATGCCTGTTTTTCAGAGTGCCTAATAGCTTATTCAAGATAATGGAAATTCCAGAATGGCAAACAGAGGAGCAAAGGTGTCAGAGGAAACTCCTGCTTGCCTCAAAAACGTTGCACCTGTTTCAAATAATTAGCTGTGTAAAAACAACCCTGCCTTGAAAATTCACAGTGACAGTTTTGCTCTTCTGCAAATAGTCCATAACTGGAAACAGAAGATGGATAAGGTTCCTTCTCTGGGGAAAACTGCACAATGCACAATCTGGAGATGGCGCATTTGTAAAAACAGTAACTATGCTAAATGACTGGCTACTTCAAAACAAACAAACAACAAACAAGATTCCCCCCTCCTGAAACGTGCAACACAGCAAAACCCACTGTTACAAGGTACCACAGAATACAGCAGCGTACAAGAACCAAACAGGTTCTACCCATTTACCCACCAGCAAACACGTTTAGAGAGCTTCAGGAAAATTCCTGCACTAGTCCCAGTCTCTTCTCAGCCTTCTCCTCACAACAGAACCCTCGTCACACCCTCCCTTTTGGCAGAGATCTAAAATGTATTCATCCCCAGTAGGAATGAGGGCTCCACGTCTTAAACTACAGCTTAAAATTAAGACTGCAAGCAGCGTTTTCACAACAACGCGGCAGGAACACGAACCCAGCCCTCGGCGCCAACTCCGACCGCCGCCCCCAGGCCGCGCTCCGCCACACCGCGCCGCCCGNGGTGGGGTTTGCACACTCCGGCTTTACCACGCAGGCTGCCAGACCCGGTCCGAGCTTCCAAAAGAGCCCAGCAGTCTGGTTATTCATAAGGAAAATTATAGATCCGTAGAGATCGGCGGGGA
>VWYI01003446.1:53198-68459 GCA_013399455.1 Anthoscopus minutus
TTGGGAGCAACACACACCTCAGGAATTGTGGTTAAATGAAAAATACTTTGGTTTCCTCATCTGTTGGGAATATTTTTTTTTCTTTTTCTTTTTTTCCGGGAAGGTGGGTGTGTTGGTGTGTAACAGACTTTAAACAAACCTCCAGAAAAAACCATATAATTGGTAACACTTGTGAAGTGCAATTTCAGTGGTCTGGTGCCAGACTGCAGCCGACTTTTCTGAAAGAGCTGGTACTGAGGCAAAGGCTGCTTAGGAGACACATGTGCTAAATTCCCTCTATACTACTTTGGTGGAGTGCATTTGTCAGTGTACATCTTTTTAATATGAAAAAAATGTAATTTGCTAAACAAGTTCTTAAGTCATTTTTTAATGCTATTGCCCCACCCCCGCTCTTCCTGACAAAACAGATCTGTAACTCAAAGCCATATCTGTTAGACAGGGAATTCTAAAACTAGCTACAGAAATTCAGGTTAACCAAGTTCAAAATTCAGTACAATCATGCAAACCTACATACTGTATGTGTATGAGGAAACATTTTTCATTCAATTAGCTCAGAAAGAAAGTGGGCAGATTTTATTAACATCTTCTAAAAATACTTACCATGTCTTGGGTTTTACCTGTCAGTATCAGAAAACCACAGAAGACACAAAGATTTCTTTCCATAGTAAGTCTGAAAAGTCCAATAACCACCTTGACTTTCACTTATAACCAACAAGGTATTGTGTGTATCTGAACCAGCTGCACACCTAAGTCATGTTCAGGTACATTCTTTGTAGATTACAACAATGCTAGAGAATATAAGAAGTGGTTAGAAAACAGACTAAAAATCAGTGGTTTAGAAGACCTTACTTGAAGCTTGCCTCTTTGCTGTGCTTTAGCTTCTTCTGCAATGCTACATGTTTCAGATACATTCCCTTCCCTTTTAGAAAAACTGCTGTTCTCACTGCCGTGCCAAAAAGATCACCAATAGACTGTTCACAAGGAGAATTTCCAGCAATGTGAGAGGACAGTAAGGGGTTGTGTGAGAGACTGTAGCCCACAGAAAGGCTGTTCTCAAAGATGATCTCAGTGGTGACTGACACAGGGGGCAGGAGGAAAGGTCCCAAAGAATGCCAAGGGTATGCCATCTTCAAATAGCCCAGAAGAACTGTTCAGGGACCTACAGGGTTATCTAGATTTAGTCCCCAGTAAAATCACAGAGCAAGACCTCTAAAAGAGGAAAGGGATTAGTCTTAAGCAGACAACTTAGGATGGGTAAAACCTGACTGGATGATTGGCTTGAGGCAGCAGTTAATGTCTTGTACTCTACCAGGACTGCAGTAACAAAAGTGGAGAACTACAAAAGCAAAATCAGCGACGGTCCTTGGCATGGCAGCAGTCACGCTTGTTAAGTCTGCAGATGGCATCAAACTGGGGGAAATAGCCAATGCACTGGAGGGAAGGGCTGCCATTCAGAGGGACCTGGGTAGGGTGGAGGAAGGTGGAGAGGGCCTTGTTCAGCACGGAGAAAACACCTGCCCCCAGGAAGTCAGAGCCTGAGGCAGAAGTCAAGGCAAGACATGGCCTGCCTGGGCAGCAGCTCTGCAGAAAAAGCCTTGGGCTAGCAGCAACCAAGGGCAGGAGTATCCATCACTACAGCAGTACAGGCACAACCAAGTGATGGTTTCCCCTTGATTCTTTTTATACAACACCAAGACAAGATACCGAGTCCTGGGTTTGGGTTCCCCACTGCAGGACTCCCACTTGCCAGACTGGGCACCCAACACAGGCCCACCCACATGCTCAGGGGCCAAAGCACCTGCGCAGTGAGGTGACCCTGACATACAGGACTGCCTCAGCCTGGAGAAGCTTCAAAAGCACCTCAGAGCAGCCCTCTTCTCCCTACAGTACCCAGACAGGTTACTGACAATAAGGGGTCAGGCTGTGTCATGGTGGCTGAATGACACACATCAGGCACAAGCTGAAAGACAAGTTCAAACTGGAGATAAAGAGAAGCCTTTCTCCTACAGGAACAGTGCAGCTGTGGTTCAAGTTGCGCAGAAGTGCTGTGTGATCCCTGCTCCTGGAATTTCTAAAGACAGACTGCAAAAGCCCTGAGCCATGGCATCTTTGCTGACTCTGCTTTGAGCAGAAAGTCAGACTAGAGACACCCAAGACTTTTCTGTCCTTAACTTAGTGTCCTCTTCAGTGCTGGCCAGCTGCAACACAAAACTGAAAGCCTAGTGGGGCCTTTAACTTTTCATTTATGTTAATCTTGTTCATTTAGTGGGTAACTAGATTCCTACAAATCCAACCTATAAGCTGACAGCACCTTTTCAAACCTACTTTCATGGAAGAAAGACACAGGAAAGTGAAAAACCTACTAATTTGAATCCCCAAGACTGCATGGTATCATCTTCCATGCTTTTGGAGATCGGGGAGGATGTTTCTTTCATAAGAAACATTACACTGGCGATTGCTTATGGTCATCAGAAGTATGAAAAGAACTCCGTGACTCAAGCAGGTAATACAGTAACAAAACCAAGGCGTGTGAAAAAGCTCAGTGCTGCTCTCTACCTGCAGCCAGGGTAAAACACACATTCAAAAATCTGTACTGGACACAAAGCATACAGGTTTTTTGGAACCAAAACAGAATTCACTTTTTAAAATGGAGAGGAAAAAAATCACTTCCAGAACTTTTCACAAGTGGAGTAGAAACAAGACCTGCATTCACCTGTACCAGAGGAAACAGGAAGCAGATGTGCTGCTGGCATGCAGAGACATGACAGAGTCCCTGTGTTGGCACACAAAATTCCCAATGCTGCAGCAGCAAGAGGCACATCATAATTCTTAAAACAAACAACACAGAACATGTGAGCTTCCCCAAACCCACCAGTCATTAGCAAAACCCTGATGTTTGCTTTTATAAAGGCCTGCTGTGTGTAGTCCTCATGACAAGAGATTACTGATCGGAGGAGTTGATTCTTCTATAAGTAAACTGATTACAACTTTCTACATGCTACTAAGTTCTTCACATGAGAAGTGGCTTATGAAATAGGTGCTAGTCCTCCTGTCTCCAAAGGCTTTAGAGGGAACAGCATTTAGTTAACAAGGATACTGTAAAGCAGTGAGACAAGGCGCTGTGCAAAACAGTCTAAAGTTTCCAAGACAGCTGTAAATTACAGGAGTCTCATATTTGGAAAAATAAGTGGAAGAAACTGCATAAATACCAACCTTTATTAAGAATAGCTTTGAAAATGCCAAGCTATCATTTCCATGATGGACAAATCCTCAACAGTTCAAGGAAGGCTCACAAAGTGGAATGAATACCACATAACAAGTCGTGTTACTGGTAACTCAGGTTTACCAATTATTGGGCATTGTATTATTAACCCACACTAGATACAGTTACACAGATTGCCAAAGCTTGGAACAATCACTGTCTCATCTGGTTATTAACCTCAAGGCTCTGCAGGTCCAACATCCAATAGCAGAGCCGTTGTAACTGATCAGCCCCACTTGTGCATCATCATCTTGAACTCTACACACGCTAAGGTACACTACATAACCTAAATCTATCATGCTCTGGGCTAAAAAAGGCATCTCTGGAAAATGAGATCTACCAGGGGAGGAAATGAGAAATAAAATACAGCATCTGACTTTCCTTTTCTTCCCTTAAACATGAATTTACAATTCCAATTAGTAATTACATACAAAACATGGCAAGAAGTCAAGATGTGAAGACCCAGCAGAAAGGCTATCTTCTTCCATAGTTGCACAAATTCTAGGTAATTACCTGGTTTTCCTGCTGTAGCCATGTAGCTTATACTAAAAGATCCTAGAAGCCACCTTTTGTAGAATGTTCTGTTTTGCCAAGGGAAAAAATGGCTATTATATGCAAACAACTGCAGGGAAGAAAAAAAAAATAAAGAAAAAGTGTACAAATGCATACATCACTCCTATAAATCAGTCTACTACATATACTCTCTGTAGCTACTGATCTGTTTTTCCCCTCTCACACTGTTTTTCTTCCTTTCCTGTTTTCTTTGCTAGCTTCAGTAAGTATTTCAGGTACTCTACACCAATGAAGAACTATATGCATATGTGGAAAAAGAGCTTTACAGATAGCAGTACTGGAACAGTAGAAATCTTAAACCATTCTACAGTGTAAATAAAAATCCTAAAAATACTTCTAGATTTCACCTGGGGAAATGCAGGAGCATGAGGGGTTGGCTACTGATTGAAGGAAATCCCCATTTTCCTACTTCCTTTCTCCTACTTGTTCCCTTACCCTCTGCCTCCTACCTCCTGCATAACAGCAGTAGATAAGACTACTATCTATTGACAAATTTTATTATCTACTGACAAATATATACTCTCACATTCAGGCTTAATTTATCACTCCCCTGCAGCTGCAAGATTGCAGCTGACAGAAACCTCTTGACTGATTGGGCTCCTGTGTACCTTTAGAGCACACCCCAGCATGTGTTGACTACCAAAAAACATTGGGGAATTGAAGACCTCCTTGCACAGTGTCAGGACATGGTGACCAAATCCAATCTGTGCCAGATAGGAATAAAAATCTATGTGCATAAACCACCTCTTTCCAAGCCCAACCTTTCCACTGCAGTAAAATAGTGGGATAATAGGAATTTTCCATGCTGTTTCCTGTTACACATCTATTTTTTGTTCCACATAAACCTGTTTGGTTTTTGAGTTTTTCTAATTCTCTCAGAAAATGGAGATGTGGCATTCAAAATGCAAGAAAACAAATCCTTTACAAAGCATTTGGACACAAATCCTGGAAAAAGTATATGAGTACAGTGAATAAAATTGAAAAATAATTTGCTATCAGATTGCTGCCACATGTCGTTATGACGATCAATCATTTTGCAGTGTATTGCAGGGCTTTGCTGTACTCTCTGTACACCATACAATGCCGGACGGTGCCAGAGGACCAGCTGGTGCCCTAAACACCAACCTCAGATTTGAGGTGACAAAGAAACATCTCTGGTAATGATCTTTATTTGTCCTTCTTAAGTCTTTTGACAGCAAAGACAAAAGCGCTGCAATAATCCTGGACCTAGACAGGACAAATTACAGCAAATAGTCTGTTTTACAAAAATCTACAGACTATACAACATTGTTTGCTGCAGAAATTTGAACAAGGCAAGAGATTTTCTCATTACAAGCAGAAGATTGCCAGCTTGGTAAATGCAATTCTATCACTTCTGCCACGGAGTGGCTCTATTAGAACACTTGCACACTTCAAAGATAGATGCTATTTTAGATACCCAACAGGAGTATGATTTAGCTGGAGCGTGACATAGAGAAGAACTAGTCATTGCTACAGTCAGCATTATGGATACATAGCAGAAATGATGGTTCCAGGAGGAGGACAATTCTGGGGGAAAAATGGAGAGAAAAAAATGAGTGAGTCTGAAATTGGGCGGTAAGTTATTACACATTTTAGACTTCAGCTACTTCATGCTCTGTTCCATAACTGAAAACAGTTTACAACATGAATAAATAAAATTCAGCATTTGTGAGGTACTCTAACAGTAGCCATGACTGCCACAGAAAGACCCACAAAAGCATAGCCAAGGATTCTTTTCAGTAAGCTTTCTACAAAATTCTTCAAAAGCTGAAGAAGCCCAAGTGACAGAAAAAGAAAAGCCTTGCATGGATAAGTAATTGGTTAAGTGTCAGAAAAAAAGGGTCAGTTCTGCAGTGCAAAATTTCTCAAGGAACTGTGATGGATCTGCTATGGCAAAGGTAAGCAGCAAGAAACATCCAGTTACTCAAAACAGTACAGGGTAAAGCTTCTAGAAGGACAATGTGAAACTGAGCACACATCAGAATGGAAGCTGAGATTCAGCAAATAGAGTGATCTACATGTAGTGGGAACAAAACAGCAGTCATAATAAGTTGATATGGTCTATCACTCAGAAAAGAGATCTGAGGTTACGACAATCCTTTTAAAACAGGAATTTAGTCCCTGATTAAAAAAAAGAAAATTAGAATTCAGGGCAGGAACATCATCAAGCCATTGTTTAAATCCGTGTTTCAATGTAACCACATTTATACCTAAGACTGTATTTTTTATTCCCTTTATATCAAAAATGTTAACAGATGTGGAAAAAGCGTCTAAAAGGACAAAAAAGGATGATCAAAATATAACTTTTCCTTCAAGTAATCTTAAATCTAAGAAATCTTAAGTTTCTTTATTCAGGAAGAGAATTTTAGAGAGGTCTGACACATATATGAAGGTTTAGGTAGGTTTAGAGGGTGGTGGTAAAGGCAAACATCTCTTCTCATTCAAGGATTAAGGGCCATTGAGTCCAGCTCGTGTCAGAGGGACATGAGTGGTTCACTGTGGAACTGGTAGTTCACCCAAAGAACCACCAGCTCATTTGCAATGAGGCCATGCATTCTTCCTGACTTCGTGAAGAAGCTGGACATATTCAGAGATACAAATCTACTGACGATAAAAGAACATAAGCCACAATAAACTCCAAAATCTCCTGGGCTTAAAAGTGTTGCAAACTTGTAATGTATCAGATACCATTAGTGCATACACATTTCTTGTTCTTATAACTTCGTAAGAATTGGTTTATGGCTATTGTAAAACACATGGTCAAGCTATGTATTTGGACTGACCTAATAAAGCCACTTTGTGTTCTAATTCTACCTTCAGAACAAACAACAAAAAAGAATTTGAGGCAACAACATCTAACTCAGTTTTTCTCCACAATTGTTACCAGCAGCTAATTAAATTACCACCACCCATCCTGTGCAATGAATGACTCACGGGTTCAGTGGAGAAAGGAAGAGGGAAAACAAAGCAATGTTAGGTAATTAAAGGTTATACTAAAACACACATGAAACACAGAAGGCAAATTAGGCAGGATTATCTTGCTTGTCTACTTCCCAATCTGTGATAGCCTGGCTTTGCAATCAAACAATTATAATGTCTCCTAAATTTTGAATGATTTGGAAGAGTTTGATGGGTGGGTCTTTTGAGAGAGAATGTCACTCATATGTCAGATTGAAAGGAATACTTGAGGAATCCTTACTTGCTTTCCTGGAAAGAGACAATGCATAAATTATCAAAATCAGTGCTTTAAACTAAACTGGGTGACTTGGACTTCAGGAGATAGGGGAGCACTCTAAGTTCTAGCAGCTAAAAAAGGCTACCACACCTCTCTTGATCCATTCCGGGCAGATCAAAGGTGCATTTGACCACAGCTTTCGATGTTAATGAAGAAGAAGAAAACAGATGATAGCACTATGACAAGGAAGTGGTTTTTGCCATGAGTACCAGAACATCCCATGCATATCTGCCAGTTCCAAAGATATTACTGTAAAAGTCCTTCTGTATCTTCAGCACTGTATCATAACCAAAAGATTATGGCTGATTATGTGTTAAATTTGGGCTGAGTTTACTCAGTACATCTGGCAAAGGGGAGGCAAGATGGATTTTTGTTTTTTTAATCCTAGGACAGAACCTTCAGTAGTGAATAGAGAATGCTAACAGAGCAAGTATAAATAGACTGCAACTTCACAAAAGTTGATTGTTTTCAGGAACAGACATTTAGATTGTGTTTTAGTAAGAGAAAAACTCAGATTTCCATACAAATTTCCAGGAAAAGATGACATAGTCTCAAAGCTGCACCAGGGAAAATTCAGGTTGGATATCAGGAGGAATGACTTGACAAAAGATTTGTCAAGCAGTGAAACAGATTGCCCAAGGAGGCAGCAGTCACCCATCCCTGGAAGTGTTTAAGGAAAGACTGGATGTAGCACTTAGTGCCATGGTCTAGTCAACAAGCTGCTCTCTATGATCTCAAAGGTTTTTACCAACCTAATTGATTCTGTGATTCTATGTCTGCCAGTGGCTGCTAAGACAAAATGTACAGTAGAGAATTGAAGTAGGCATGTGTAACACTCTGAAATATTATTTGCAGACTACCTCATGAAAACCTGAGGTTTAATGTCTTCTCTAAAAATATTTGCTGTTCAGGGCAAATTAAATACCCATATAAACATTTAGTCCTCCAAATTGTGTTAAACTCCAACATGATCTTAACAGCATCAAGCTCCTCTACATAACCCACTACAAAACTTAATTTTTCTCTTTAATGTAATTATTCTAAGGAAAGAGTTCCAAATTCTGCAGTGGACTCTGAAATCAGAATGGGAAAGATTTAAAAACTGTCATGTTTTCTGTTTTTAAACAGAGTGGGAGGTAGTTTACTTCCATACATTTTTAGCAGAGACATGGAAAAAGACCTCTGTCATGCTTTAGATGTAAACAACAGTAATTTATCAAACTGCATCACTATCCTATTTCAAGCACCCACATTTCCTTCTTTTCCAAAGAAAAGAAAGGAGCAGGAAGCTTTATCCAGTCATGGCAGTCCTCTAATTGTCATAGCTTTGTCACTTCTCAGTTTGCACATCAAGCTAACATACACAAACTATTTTGCCAAGTTAGAGAATCCCTCTCTTCTAGTCTTCACATTTTGTTCAATGTGCATTCATGTTGCACCGGTAATTTATTTCAAATTCACTAAAACATGAAGGACTTAAGTGGGTACATTCCTCCCCTTTGCAACTCAGCTAATCTGTTCTATTTTTAATTGCACTATACCCAGTTGCTGGGTTTCATTAATTTCCTCCTTTGAACTGGTATCTAGGAAATATCTCCATGTGCGGTTTAGGCAACTACACCGATTTACAATTAAATTGGTTTACACACCAAGGCTGTGTCAGACTATATTTCTATAACATTCAATTCAATGTAATTTCCCAAGAGTCCACTTGCACTCTGAATTAGAGCTTTCAAATAATGTATTAGTATCACAAACTTAAACAGTCTGTTCAATTTCTGTGCATCAACTTATTTGACATCTGACAAGACACAGAATAGTATTTTAATATTAATTTTTGTGCCCAGAGTCTGCCAGTCAATAGATTCAATAATATCAATTAAGATTTGTACCACACAATTCACTGTAACCACTGAAGCACTTATATTATCCAAAGAACAATCATCTACCTTTAGCTGACAACTCAGCCACTTCAGGGCAAGGTGTGAACTTTGATACCTACATCCAGGTAACTGCAGCTGCTTCTCATTCTCCTGACCTGGAAGAAAGAAGCTACTACTAGCAGCTAAAGTTAAGCTAAATAACCACAGGTAATGTAGGCTCTTGCTAGATAGTGCTGGGGAATGGAGAAGACTAGTCTGCAAGATTTTTTTGAGAAACCCAGGTAAAATTTAAGGAGAACTGGTAATACCTACTTCTTTTAAATTCTCCATGATTTTCTGCAAAAGGCTTGGAGACATTAGGGAAAACAAACTAATATCATGTTTAGTAGCTGAATGTTCACTTGAAAAATAAAGGCAGAGAAGGACCACACAGCCTCACAGTGTCTAAACCCACAGTCCTGGGAGAGAGGGGAAGAATTTCTCAGATAGGAATTGTGTAGTTTGTAACCACTCTCTAAAGCATAGCAGGATTTTTCTCAGTAACTTTACATGAAACCATACACGCTGTGAATGATAAACCCTTCTGAGTTTTAATAAACAAACATTTACAACCACAGGGTGTTAAGCCCTCAGGCAATACCTGCGTGGTATACATGCACGCAGTCTTTATGAAATATCTCTGTAGGACATGTTTCTTATGACCAGTCATGCAGCAAGACAACTGAAGCAAACAGAAATTTTACAGAATGTGGTATGCAACAGTCAAATTAGCAATGCACAGGCAATAAGCCAAAATAATGACTGGGACTCCGGAAGAAAAACAGACCATGTCTACATGAGCAACTTGCTTACACCAACTATTGTCACTGCTTCTGGCAATAATTTTCAAAAAAGTGCAATTATGCATAACTTAAAGATGGAAAGAATCAACAGAGTTTTTAAATCATTAGCATGCATGCCATTAATTTTATTCAAATATTACTATAAAACAGACTGAGACATCAGTTATGCTAAATTACTTTAGCCACCAACTGCCACAATCAAATTTGTTCAAATATCAAAGAATTGACAGTAGGAGGCTATTATCAACACCAGCTCCACATTTAGGGTGCAGAGTGGTAAAATGACCAGCTCATATGCAAATCTCCCAGCACAGTGAAAATGAAGGAAGCAACACAGGCCAGACAGTCTGATCTCAGAAAAAACATTATGCTTGATCTCAGATCCACCAATCAAACTGAATTCAGTCATGTGAATCAGAAACCTGGTAAATAGATAAGAACCCTGATTCTACTGCCTTCCATTCTCCACGTTCCTTCAATGCCGTAGAAAAGGCTCTCATAAAACCAACAAATTGCTCGGCACAATAATACCCAAATCCCACAGATGACCAGATGAAAGTCTGAAACACAAATTTTCTTCCTCCCTGCTTCTCATCTCCCTTGTTGGTTGATTTTTGGTTGGGGAAGGTAGGTGGAGTAGTTTTTGTTTTGAGCTAGAATCATTGACAGATTTAATAAAAAAATTTCTCTGAGAATACATATTACCAGGTTCTGAGAACCACAGCCCTTGATTTAAGGAAGGTTTTACTGCAGACTGAAGAAAACCAGTCAGCAGTGTGTATTCAAAAAGCTGGGAGTAAGAAGCAGCTTCAGAGAGGCACGTGAAGTATTTAGCACAAACTAGAGGGGAAAAACCACTTTTGGTAAACTCAAGATTCAGCATTATGCTGACTCTTCCTGCTTTCAGTAGGAACACAGGACCAGATAGAACCACTGTTCTATTAGAACATTAGAATGTTCTATTCTAATGTTCTAATGTTCTATTAGAACATTAGAATCACTAATTTCCATCTTCCACAAGCACAAGTATCCAAATTAAGATTTATTCATATAAAGATTTACCCTTTTAAAGAGATGGATAATCTGAATCTTGAAGATCCACTTCGCTCTGTTCTCCTAATCCCTGGACATATTGTGAGCTTCAAGTTGTCTTTCAGTTCCTCATAGCAGATTAAAGATTGCCAAAAAGAAATTCCAAAGTCAAAAAACTAGCACTTCTCCAGAAAATGAAAAGGATAAATTGCCAATGTTTTGAGCTTGCCAACACCAAAAAGTCTTTGGGGAATAATTTCTCAGTGAGAAAATGGTTCGATTTTTGGGGTTTTTTTTCCCTTAAACAAGAGATAATAACTAGAGTCACAGAGGACTTTAAGCAGTCAGTAGCTTACAGAAGACACAGACTAACAAGTCAGCTTAGACAAGGAACTGGCTAAAAAGGAGGATGGTAAAAAAAAAAAAAGATAAATTTTTAAAAAGAAAGAAGATAAAAACAGAAAGAGAACAGAAATAAACTTTATAGACATTCCTACTAACATCTTGCAGACAAAGCACTTGAGGCAGTAAGCATTACATTTTTAACAATTAGAAGAGACCACCATGGAAGAGGCAAAGAAAGGATGAGTGCACATTGCATGCATACACTTCTTGGGTCTCAGAATCCTCACCAAAATCTCCTGTCTATACAAAACAGAGGGGCAGTAATACAGAATTAATTTGATCCACAGACAAAACAGGTTAAATTAAGTGTCACAAGTGACCCTCCATTTAGACATAGATCAAGAAGTAGAAGGCCAACATATTATTTGATCAAAGCAGGTGACTGAGTGAAGCAGAAGGTGGAGCCACAGAAATGCAAAACTAAGCACATAAATCCCTTACACCAGGGTAAGGCAAATGTAGGAAGCAAAGCACAAAGCCCTTACCAGCACTGACAGAGAAGGTGATCCTGGTTCCCCTCAAGAATTCACATACTCATAAGAAAGAATTAAGCATTATAAACTAGTCCTGACTAGAAGGAGAAATCACTTCTGCTAAGACAAGATGGTCCATCTTGAAAGGAATAAGCAAACTTTTAAGAAATTAGCAAACTTACAAGATTAGCCAGGAGTAGTATTGCTGTGAGATTTATCTCAAATGTAACTAGGAAAGACAAATGGGAGGAAAAAGAAACATTTTAGCTAGTTAACTTTACAGAATAAGATAATATAGGAGAATACAAAGGAATAAAAATATAAAAAGCCTGTTGTGTGGCTACACCACTCAAAGCGAGAAATAATACAAACTATGCTGCCAAAAAAACCAACCAATCAACACCAGCTGTGCCTAAATTCACTCCCACTGTTTTAAATCTGAAGACACCCCAGTGATTCAAAACTAGCCTGTCTGAACAAGATGTTATAAAATGCCAACAAGATTGACAAGCATTTCTCTCCTGTCTTCATACAAAGGTATTTCCCAACTCTCCTATCATAGCCAATCAAAGATTTTCCTATTTTCTTCAGGTTACATCAAACATGATATCTGCCCTCAAGGTAGGACAGTATCTGCAAGACAAAGATTAAACAGTCGAGCATAGTGCCAGAATTAGAAGTGGTTTCACATTCTGCTACTGCCTGTGGTAGCTTCACAAAGGATTTCCCTGTTGCTATGTAGACAGTGCATGTCAGCAGCTGTGATTTCACTATATGGAACAAACCACAGATAAGCTACTGAGCAGGCACATTTAAACAGAACAAAAATAAGGGGGCTTAAAGTGATAGTTACAAAAAATCAGCATGCAATTTTTGAGGAAAGTTTTGTTAAACTTGTGTTCACCTTGTATTCAATAACAGGAATGCTCTAAAAATACAGAATCTAAACATTTGTTTTATTATCAATGTATGTAAGAGAAGCCTCTACTCCAGTACCTGATCACCTTATTGCTCCACCATGAATATTTTGCAAAGAGTTGAGAAAAGTCAGAATTATTTTCAATTAAGGAAAAAAAAAACTACCATTATCTAAAAGAAATTACAACATCTTGGAAAAAGAGGTTTTAAATACTTTTTTAATGGTATGAATTCTTCTTAAGCACCATCCGGAAACTAGTGAAAAAACTGTTTCTGAAAGGAAACCACATTTCTCAATATACAAGAAGCTGTGTGTGAGAAAGCTCCCCCAAAGTAAGTTTGTATTGAAATATTATTTATATCTACATCCTGTTTAGCCATTTAGAAAAAATGTTTAGTGCATGTTTCATAGATCCCTTTGTGTAAAGTTTTAAAAAGGCTTCTGTCAAAATAGGGGGAGGGCCCCATATTTATATCCTCCAATTCACACTGTATGGCAACCCAGAACTTTCAACCTGGATTTCCCCAACAAAAATAAAATCCTCCTTATTATTTCCTCATGAAGTATTTGGTTTTAAGCTTTAAACAAAGAAATAGCAAGGGGGTATTGAACTATAGAAAAAAATAGTCATGTTTTTGTTTATAGGTCCATGTAGCTTGGTCAAAATACTTGACTGAGACAAACCCAAGTTTTGCCAGAGAAGGCTATTGTTTGCCAAGCTACAGCTGTTTTTCTACACCTTTCTGCATGTTCCCAAGAATCAGAACCCTTGAAAAAGGCAGAATTGGGCACTGCCTAAGAACCTATTCCTGCCTTAATTATAACAGCACTGCACTGAAATGTGATAGAGGCTTGCTTGCACTTTGGACACTTGCCTACTTAAAGTGACAGGTTACCTCAAAACGTTACAGCTTACATTCAGGCACTCCTCAGCTTTTTCTACAGGATGAAAGATACTCCAGATACAAACACTCATCTGACCTGATACAAGCTAGCACAGGACACCTCTGAACCCATACATATCTGCTTTGAATTTCTCTTATTACTATTGTTGGCATCAAGTAGAATGTCATGTACTAGAATAATCCTATATTTCAGCACAAAAAATACAGTTTTGAAGTTCAAGGTATATACTGGTATTTCTGTAAAAGAAGACCAAGAGAAGCCTTATCTGCCGGGGCACTGGGGAGGAGAAAAACCCAGCAAGTTTCAAAAAACCACACCAAGCCAAATCAACCCTCAAAAATATTGAATCACAGCTGAAGTCCTCAACCTACAGAAATTGCTTCTTTAAATAACCTTAATGTCATAATCACTGTAAAAATATTTTATACTAATAACCACCATTATAAAAGCATCCTGCTTTCAGGCTTTTCGAAAAAAAACACATATATGATTGCTGAGTTCTACAAATATAACATTTTCTTTCACAATTACAAAGGTACTTCTAAGACAGAAGTTGTATATAGCCTTCTGCTCAAATTATTAGAAAATTGTCCCATGTGACTTTATTGCAAACAGGCTGATTTGTAAACTTGGGCTCTATTTTAAATAAATATGCCATTCAAAATTCAGTCTTATAATAATATGTAACAATACCATCTACTTCTGTTGTAATTGTACAGAATAGGAGCTAGCCCACAACCAAATTATCTACAAATGTTGCTCAAAAATACGCCAGTAGAAATGTATTGTTTGAAAATTTGTTTTCATTCCTGTGGTTTTCATTTTTCTGGGCTTGGTTTTACTCCATTTGAGGACTTATTCCACATGTAAATACAAAACAAATTTTTTTTTTTTTTTACTTCTCCCTGAACAGCTTCTTTTCCTTGCTCTTGAACTTCCTTTCACTTCCGTTTTAAACAGAGGAATTAATATTAAGTTTCCTACAAAATGGATAAGTTAAACATTAATTTCACCTCACAAGACAATTAAGACCTGCTGGTCAGAAACTGTATATAAGTATTTCAAAGATATGACAGTCTAAAACCAGCTGCAGAGTATCTTGTCTTGTAAACATACTGAACCACTTCCATTTGACATTTTTCAGCTCTGCCATTTTGACAGTGATGGCACTGAAAAAAAAAAGCACATTACTTGGTAAGGATTGCTATTTGTCCCTTCAGCTCACAGAGGCAACCCAAAAGTGGTGGGGGAAATAAGAAACTCTCATCCATAAAAAATTACTACCCTTCTAACTGATTTTTAAACTTCTAATTCAGGTAAGTAGGACCATATAAATAAAATGCAAATTAAGAGAAAATCTAGAAAACTGATAATTTTGTAATCTAATGTTATGTTACCAAAACATTAAGTTATACAAAACAGCAAGAACTGTCTGAAGATCAAGTTGAAGAGAGTCCTGGTACTGCCTTGCAATCATTGCCCTTGGGTAACATGCAACCAGAATGTGAAACAAACTTACAATTTGTTCAACTATTTAGCTGCAAAAAAATAAATTTAAAAAAAAAATAGAAGAACATTACATTTCATAAAAATCACATATATTAGCTCAGCCCTGTAGACACATTTCCAAGTTTTAGCAACTTCCTGAGTGTTAAATCACAAATAGAATGAGTTCTCTCTGTAAAAGATCATAGTAAACAGCTTCACTGG
>VWYI01003455.1:4921-38101 GCA_013399455.1 Anthoscopus minutus
GAATGCAGCCGGCGGGCGGGGAGATGGGGGCCGGCGACAAGGTAATTCCTCCGGTGGGCGAGAGCAGCCGCGCCCCGAGGCTGCCGCGTCCTGCGGGGCAGTGACAGCCCCGCTGCCCGCGCTCAGCTCCGCTGGGGGCGAAACTGCTTCGAAACGATCGCGCGTAGAAACCGAGGGTGTTTTACCTTTGTTTTAATTTCTGTCCTCAACAAAAGTTCCTGAAACTTCATCTCTCACGACTTTAATCCACGGAGTCCGTAGAGAACACTTCTTCCTGGCTCTCCTTTCCTCTTTGTTTTTGCTTTAACAGAAGGTGTGTGGAGGAGCAGGTATAATGATATAAAGCGTGTCTATCTCGGACATTCTGTAGTGCTGTGACAGGGAATTTGCGATTGGAAGAGGGTCCTGCGGAGGTGGGACGGTGCTGTGCCGAGCTCACTTTCCTCACAATTCCAGTCTCGCCAGCCTGCCTGGAGCCCCGGGCAGCTCACCGAAAGGTGCTCCAGGACCACCAAAGACCCCAGACCTATTTCATGGAGGGCTCTGCGGGGCTGGCCGCGCACGCGCGGAGACACGGCGCGCAGAGTAAAGGGAATACCAGGGAAACCACAAGGAAATGGACCGGTCCCGGGCGCCCCTTCCCTTCGCTTTCCCGTCTTTATTCTCTCCTCTCATGTTCTTTCTCAGCAAGCCTCGCCATCCCATTTCACTCCTTACTCGTCTCCAACGTTTGTTGAGAGAGTTGGGAGTTTGTTAAAGTTCACTGTAAAAGTTAAGATCTTGTTAGCCAACACTTCCATAGCTACGGAATACCGGGCTGGCCGCCGGAGTTAAGGCGGTTATATGATAAACGATAAGAGTTCCCTGACATGTAGGCTGGTGTCTATTTAGCCCAATAAGAATTTATAAAGCAACATCACACCCTCTCCCAGTCATTATATGTTTTAGCCATTATTTATAGCTCTCTGCTATGCATTAACATACATTCTTGCCTGTATTTGCCTCAGAGGAAAGAAAGGGAAAATTACCCGCAGAATAAATGCCATGGGACCCAAGCCTTAAGCTACAGGCACAGAAATGGTTTCAGGGAAGGGACTTGTTGGTTCTGGGTAGGATTGGAACCCTTGACTCAGAGCTACCCAAAAAGTGCAATGGATCTCTGTCCCCCTTTGACATTGCTAAATGGGTCATGGTGCACCTGAGTTTTAATATTACCGTTGTTCTTTTTCTTGACATGTAGGAAAATGAGCATTCTGACCAATGCAAAAATGTACTGAAAACCCCTTTGAAACAAGCAGCTACCTCACAGTTGGTACTGACAGAGAGACAGCCTGACTGTCAGACTCTAACCACACCCCCAAAACCAAAGGAAACCCCTCCAGCAGATCCATGGACACCTACTTCCAATTTGAAAATGCTTATTAGTGCAGCCAGTCCTGAGATTAGGAGCAGAGAACAGAGAAGACAACTGTCAGACAGTTCAAGTGAGGTCCTACAGACAAAACACTGTTTGCAGGTATGTTGTAAAGTTGTCTATTTATTTATTTAATATTTTTTTAAAGTTAGCTGAAGGCTGTTTATTTAGTATAAAAATTACACATTGACATAGCACTTTTTTTTTTAATTTTGATTTTGGGCCATTTACTAAATATAAGTAAGGATATTGACTAGCTACATGCAACGGGTAATGTTCTGGTTTTATTTCACAGCTGCTGAGGACAAAGGGAGAACATTGTCCCTTTGTCCTCAGTAGTCACTATGAAGCTGTTAAATATCTGTACTTACATATTGTCAAAAACCTCACAATCTCTTTTCCTTATTCCCATGTAGGAGCACTTATTGGGGGATGAATATGAAAAATCTCAGCCAAGTCGCAAAGAGAAAAGTCTTGGATTACTGTGTCATAAATTCTTAGCTCGATATCCTGATTACCCCAGCCCTTCACAGAAAAGTTACATTTGCCTTGATGAAGTCACTGAAGAGCTACGTGAGTTGGCGTTCATCCTATTAAGTATTTCTTCATGCAAATTTGCCAATAACCTACCATTTTTATTAGTATATTTTTGCTCCATACAATTTTGGATGCTTACTCTGTTCTCAAATTTATTTATAAACTCGGTTTTAAACTGCTCATTCTCAGAGCAATTCTTAAAAAATGCTGATGTTTCCTCAGTGAACCAAATTGATAAACTCTGAATTCTGTTTCATATGGAACATCTAAATTATTGCTGATACTGAAAGTAACCAGTTGCAGTTTTTTTGGATTCACAGATGATACCTAAGATTAGTGGTTAGATTTTTGCAGCAGAAACTAGCTTTTCTCAAACTGAGCCCACAGCTTGTTGTCCGATAATGACATCAAAGCAAGAAACTGCTTTCTGTTCTTGGTGATAACTTTCTCATTTTATATCACTATTTTTTATGTTGCACCAATAATTTCTGCAGAGCCCGCGTTTCTAACATCGTGCTGAAGTTTTTTAAATCAAAAGGTTATGGAGTTACAGTATTCTACAGCTTATATATGGATAATGGTTATAAAAAATTTAAAGCTGTATGATTTACAGTTCTTTATGCTTTGTACAAAAGGACATATCTTTTGGGAAATGTCTGGTCAAACCCAAAAGTTATCAGACAAATGAGAAAAGAGCATGCTAATAAAATAACATGTAAAAAGAAGTTACAGAACAGTTTCTTACCATGAGTTTCCACGGTTATTTAAGGAAACAATCTACAATCAATGCAGTGAATAATTACAAATGCTTTTTTTTTTTCTAAAGCTGTATTGAAACCCATATAATTGCTTTTCTGGCAACAGTAAATTTTATTTCTTAAGGAATGCTGAAAGCCAAGTATAACTCTGCAACAGCAAGCACTTCCATGCATGAAGCAAGATTTGTTTTCCTTGCTGGCAAGACATGTGAGGGCTGTTTTCAGTGTGTGATAAGGAATTCACAAAAATTATTTAGAAGTATATGAAGAAGGAAGGACAGGAATCTGTGCTGCAGGTAATGCATGAGCACACATATTTTACATAGCAGGGGTGTCAGGTTCACCTTTCCTTCTGCAGATGTGGAGCGCAGGCGCATCTATGACATTGTGAACGTGCTGGAGAGTCTGCACATGGTGAGCCGCCTGGCCAGGAACAGATACGTCTGGCATGGGCGTCACAACCTGCCCCAGACCCTGCAGGCCCTGAAAAAGGTGGGAGAAGAGAACAAATACATACAGCAAATCCAGATGATCAAGAAAAGAGAGTATGAGCATGAATTTGATCCTGACGGTGAAAAAAATGAAGAAATGGCAAGTTCTTTTGGCTCAAGTGAGCAGTCAGAAATGTCTTTTGTCGAGCTCCCAGGAGTGGAATTTCATGCTGGTAATAATTCTTTATAATGCCAAGAATAATATGTACTTAAAATGATACATTTCTATGAACTTGGAAAAAAACCCCATTTATTAGCCTTCCTTTTTTTTTCTGAGGTCATACTGCCCCAAAGGCATCTCAGCTGTTTGTGGTGAGAAGTGCTCTGCACTCGTCACTTTTCTTATTCACTCAGTTCTTGTTTCTACATGAGGTGAAACTACCAAATACACCAACATATAATCCAATTGCCATTACCCCTGAATTGTTATAGAAAACAGAAGTTACTACTGAATATTATAGAGACTTGAAGCATAAAATACTCAGTTTGTTTGATTAATTTTGCTTTGATTCATGGAATAAATTTTAATTAAGGGTTAAGCATCTTTAAGAGTTCAAGTTGTCAGACAATGGGAAATGTATATGTGAGATACATCACCCTCTCTTCTTTGTAGTTAGACTTGTATCCACCCAATCATCTGTTTCTTGTCATGTAGAAACATGATTCTGGAGTCAGCATTGGTCCTGCCTAGTCTCTGTGTTATTCTTACAATTATTATTGCTGATAAAATTCTTCAGTGTTTTATGTTTGTAGCTGGTGTGTCACTGAAAATTTTAATCCTTTCTCCTGTCTGCTGCAGCATCAGTAAATGGCAGGAAGTACAAGTCCTTACGAGTGATGAGTCAGAAATTTGTGATGCTGTTCCTTGTGTCAACACCTCAAATAGTGAGCCTTGAAGTTGCTGCTAAAATCCTGATTGGAGAAGATCAGTTAGAAGACTTAGATAAAAGCAAGTTTAAAAGTAAGTACAACAGCATTATCCCAATACTACTCCCTATCATGAAAAATACTCTTATTTTTCCTGCCACAGATATTTATTTGAGCCTCCAAGAACTCACTAAACATCTTCTGCAGTTTATAATGTTTGTACAGTCATTGATACATAACATCTACCCGAGAGGAAAAGTCCATTAAATCCCCCCTCCTGAAGTAATGTCACAAGGCTCCATATTGGTAACAATTTTTTCTTTCCTCAAGCAGCTTGTCAAAGTTTTCAGCATCATTTCACCAAAGATGCCCTGGAATCATGCAAAATCTGTGTTCTGGCCACATAACTAACTTGGTAGAAATGTTAAGAAATTCTGTAAAAGTCCTGTGACCAATTTGCATTTCAGAGGAAGTGAAACCCTGTGCTCTAACTGCTAATTATTTCTTCATTCTTTTACCTTTCCCTCAGTTCCCTGCACACTTCCTCCCCTTCCTCTCCATTCAAATGATACTGTATTTCTAGGTCTAGGTCAGTAGACATATAATAATTGAAAATGTGCTGCTTTTATTTGTGGGTTTCATTGAAAATTAGACTCCCTTGATTCTCAGATTCCTTTGCTTGTTTGGGTTATTTTTTGTTTTGTTTTGTGGAATTGTGTCTATGCAAATACTGATCCTTGCTGATTTCAGTCCGTTATTTCCTTTCCACTGCCTCACAGCAACATAGAGAGGGTGGGTGGCTACTCAGTAGTTTGGTTTTTTTTCTTTGCTTGCTTTTATTCTTCCATAAGAAAAGTCTGTCACCTAATAAAAAGCATTTCATTTGTCTACCTGTATTTCAAACATCAGTCCTATGTTTTACTACATTCCTGGTTCTGAAGCCAAAAATTCCATGACCTAAGCACATTCATTTGCTCTACAGCTCAATTGTAGTGTAACTTCTTCCTAAAACTTTTCCCTGATAGGTCAGTCTAGAGATAGGGAACACATGCAGGATGATTATCCTGTTTTATTTTAGTGTCTTTCTTCCCTGCAGTTCCCACATTTGCCATTGCATGTGTATACCTGCCTTTTAATTTACTTATATGTAAGGATACTGCAGGATTTGTGTAGGTTTGATCATTGCACAGAAAGTAACTTGTTTTCAAAATGGTTTTTTCCATATTTAACATAATAAACTTTGCAGTGTCTTCTAGATCTGTATCTATGTCATTCTCTTTTATGTGTAAACTTTGTATCACAATGTTATTTCATTGTATAAATGCCTGTTCCACAAAACTGTTGAACAATTTTTTTAAAAGCTTTTTCCTTTTAGCTGCTTAAAGGGTGTTACAACATTTCTTTATCTGATACATGTTAATTGCCATTGCTATACTTAACATTTATTGCTTTCATTTCAGCCAAAATTAGAAGACTTTATGACATAGCAAATGTCCTCAGCAGCCTTAAGCTTATCAAAAAAGTTCATGTTACAGAGGAAAGAGGTAGAAAACCAGCATTCAAGTGGACAGGACCTGAGGTCTTGCCAAATACTCAGGGTAGGTGTATGTGTCATTTCCTTTTGTTCTGCTCATATTGATTTTTTGTTTTCTCTGCTAGAACTTTTTGACCAAAAGACAGAATAACTAAGCAGAAAATCTTTTACTTGTCACTTCACTGTCCTTAATAGCACAGCAACCACTATCTATTTGCACACAGTGGATGTTCACCTATTGAGATTCTTGAATTTCCATATTTGCTGCTGTTGGTACTTCAAGAATTATAAGCCAGGCTCAAATAATTGCTTTTAATTACTGAACCTGCATATGTATTTTCTTCTTTTTTTTCTGTTTTTCAGATACAAAGCTTGAAGCAACTTCTACAACCTATTCCCCACCTATTTCAGAATCCATCCCTTCCAAAGAGCAGTGCTCAAAAGCCCTTTTTCCTTCAAAAGGAAAGCAAAACTTCACTCGGCATTCATCTCTAATTAAACTAGTTAAGAGTATAGAGAACGACAGAAGGAAGATCCAGTCTGCTCCAACCAGCCCAGTTAAAATAAGTGCCAGTATGTATCTTTTCCTAACTTTTCTTACAGGAACTTCTTTTTCTTTGTTTTTTGAAATCAGATGTAGTCTTGCATTAAATATATGGACTTGCCCTCTTCTCATAGGACATGCAGATGTGTGGGTGGTGCCTCCTTTCAAAACATATATCTAAAGAACTGTCAAAAATATAGAAATGGCTACAAACCTTCTGTTTGTCTAGAATCACTGAATCTCTGAATATTGGATCATCTCTGAACCTGCTTTGTTGTAGAAACTCTGCTTTGGATCATACAATCGAACCAGTTCTGTATTCAAGAAAGTGGCCAGAAAATTACCTGTCAATGTTCATGTTCTTGCTAGAAATCCTTTCTGGAGCCTTTAAAATTTGTTTGATGTAAGCTGACATCGAGTTGGTCAGATCAAATCTGGGCTGAGTTTGAGGATAAGTTGTATCATTAAATGCGTATGTTACATTACAGATGCAGTCTCCTCAAGTTAAAGTTAAAATTTAACTTCTGAGTTTGATGTACTCACAGTTTTGTTCTTCTCCTCTGACCAGGCACTTATCAGAGTTTACCAGTTTTCCCAAATACAATAGCTCAGTTTCCACCAATCACTAAACATCAGCTGGAAGGACAATCCAAGTAAGTTTGCACAAGCTTAAAGGTGAGAACAAGTTAAAGTTATGCTCAGTTTGAGTGGGGCAATAGCCTGCAAAAAGCAGTAACCCTGAATACTGCAGGCTAGTTTTTTATTTATTTTCTCTTGGGTGGATTGAGAAATACAAGTTCATGTTAAGTCTTTATTACAGAAGATAATTTGTCAGGACATTCATTTCTACATGAAGGAATTAAAACACATTTGGAATTATTTTTTTTTTTGTTTTTTTTTTTTTTGCTGAAGGCCAGCAGAAGAGATGCAAATGAAATGTGCCCTGTCCTCGCCTGAGGCTGTCCCCAAGCCTGAGCCCTCTCAGCAGCCAGCTCTGAGCCAGCCCCTCGGAGTGTGCCCTGTAAGCCACAGCTCCGTGTCACCAGTCATTCTACCTCATCCTCAGTCTGGGGTTTCGTATGCAATCTGTCTGCACCCTTCCCAAGCTCACACGATGACAACCTACAGCCCAGGCTTTATGTTGCAGCCTCTGCCATGTGCTAACCTAACTGGAATTAAGAGTAATAATTCAAAAGTATTAAATAAAATAACCACTGAGGAAGGGGACACTCAGAAGGGTCTGGATGAGCCTACAAAATCCTTGGCAGATGAAGAAAGACCTGAGACGAAATCAGAAACTTCATCTCAGCGGTGCCTTAAAAGATCACAAGCATTACCAGAGAATAAATTAATTAAAAGGCATAAATGTGATGAGGAAAGCCTTGATATTTCTTTGGTAAGTTAAATTAGTTTTAAAATGCCATTTTATGGCTTACTGATGTTGCCACCTACTCATTTTCAAAGTGATGTAGGCATTTTAAATAACATCAGGCTTGAGGAGATGGTGTTCATTTGCTGTGCCTGCCAATGTTTGAGGGGCTGGAGTTTGTATCTAAGAAAGTGTACAAGTGTAGTAAAAATAAAACAACTCACTATCATAAAATAACTCACAGTCATAAAACACTATGTCAAAACTTACCTATTTATACATGATTCTGGAGTTGATCAGGTTGAGAGCGAGGTTGGAAGCAGGTGATCTTAAATGTCCCATGAATTCTAGGATTCTGTAAACTTACTGACATCCATTCTTGGCTTTAG
Organism: Anthoscopus minutus; assembly: GCA_013399455.1. Taxonomy (NCBI): domain Eukaryota; kingdom Metazoa; phylum Chordata; class Aves; order Passeriformes; family Paridae; genus Anthoscopus; species Anthoscopus minutus. The sequence continues at coordinate 12,825 of VWYI01003455.1, forward strand.
AGGTGTTAGGAGGGAAAGTGGATGTATAGAAGTCACTGGACAGGGAATGTCCCAAAATCCTGATAACCTTCTAAATATTTCCACCCAGTGTTGGGTTGTTGTAGGCATAAGAGAACAGCACATGAAGAGAATAAGAGGTTCAGATAAACTTGGTGTATATGGAGAGACTGGGACTAGATTGCTTTCTATTCCTCAGTTGCTGACTGTTTTAGCATCTCTATAAATTATAAATCTGCTGTAAGTTTGGCTTGCCTAAACAGCCATCATATGTTATGGGCATGTTATGACAGCACATGCTGTCAAACATCCACTAACTGGGAAGAAACAAGAGGTGATAACATGGACCTGGCTATCCTAGTGACCAGAAATTTTTATAGCACAAACTTAGGAATGAGAAGGTAGCAAAAAGCTTGCTTTCCAATTTTTAAGAATAGATAAATAGGGCTCTAAATGAGATTGTTAAGCCTTACAACACCTGCCTTTCTTACTGTATGTACTTTTTTCAAAGGGAGAATCCACTAAGAATGAAAAACCACCTTCCAATAGCTTACAAAGGAATCATGAAATGGACGATGTCCAGGAAGAAAGACAGAGTGAAACCGAAACAATAGATCAAAACATGGCAAGTTGCTGTGACCAATGTACAAAAGAACATATTCCAGAAGATGAAGATAAAATCAAAACAAAACAAGACATACCTGTGGCATTTGCCATTCCTGCACCTGAGGTAAGATTTGTCTTGCCATTCTCTGGGAAAACACTATTTGGAGTCTGCAAAAGAAGCAAAACTATAATGAGCTACACCTACATATGTTGTCTTTGGTTTAATTCCTTTCAGTGTGCTTTTAAAGCCTTATTTTGTAGGAATGTAAGATTTCTGTTTCTGCATTGAGTACACAAATAAAAGGACATGGCTTTCAGACTTCCATTGGAATGAAGGTCATACTAAGGAGCTGGGGGCATTGTTGAGATCCCTTACCTCCACAGTCCTTTGTTTGCATATACTTACTGTCAAATACTTTGAAACAGAATCACATGAAACTCTCTTCATCAGTAAAATTCAGTATTCTGCAGTTAAGACTGATTGCTGTGGAGAACCTGAATAAAGAATAGTTCTGTTGACAAAAACAGAATATGTAAATGCAAAAGTTTGTCTTCCAGTATTTATTCTATTAAAAACACAATGCAAGAATGAGACGATGTGATTATTTGCTGGGTCTAGGATGTTTCTTCTGGAAAAATAATATTCAGTATCAGGGTTTCTTTTCCATCTGGTCAAATTGCACTGTGTTAATCCCAGGTGGATTTCCAGTTCCCCACCTACAATATCGGCTGGAAATGGAGCCAGCTGAATTCTGTGTGGTTTTAATTGAAAGAGCATGTCCTTTAGTGTGTTGTGTCTCATTTCAGGCAGAAAGTAGTACAGGTGTGGGATGTGGCATCCTGAGGACATAGAGGATAAAGAGTAAGAGCAAGGCAAGGGAGGGTTGCAGTTTTGCCGAAAACATTTGGGGTTTTATTATATGTTTTGGCTAAAGGTGTGCTGTCTCTTTCTTTCTCAGAATTTTTTTCCATCTGGTTATCTTATTCCTCTGACTCATTGCACTCATGGCAATAAGGCAGAGTGCTCCAATAAAGAGAAGGCTGGGGTGTGTTCTCTGCAGCACACAACCTACAGCTCTCCCATCACCGGTGAGTGTCCAGGGGAAAAGGCACAGGGGGCTGGCTCAAGAAGTCGGGGCCAGTTTGTGCTAATTCCTTTCAACACTTGATGTTTCTGTTCCAGGTGTCATTCCAATGGCAGCCTCAGAACTGAAAACAGTTAATATTCCTGCTTTTCATATAACACCCTTGAACATAATGGTGTCACCAAATTCCATAGCTGCTGCACCTGTACTGAGCAACTCCTGCCTCAATTCGAGCAGTACCAGTTCTGCCCCAAATCCAAGTTCTTCGGCTCTGAACTTTATGCTGCAACACATAGGACTAATACCTGCTGGTGTGCAAGTTGCTGCAAATCCTGTTCTTCAGCACGTGCCAGTCTCTTCCCAATCAGAAAATTTCAACCATAGTTCAGGGAGCACAAACGTGCAAGAAGGGAAGGTGAGTTAAAATATGCTGCAACTCCAACATGGTGGGTTGAGTGGGAAGTACGGTGCAGTAATTCTCTTACAGCAGGTAAAATTTATAAATAAACATTTCTTTTTGATCTTTAGAAATCAGCACTGCCCAAAAAGAGCTAGCAGTGAAGGCCAGCCTAAGTACAGTAGAAATGAGAGGTTAGCAAGGAAGATAAGTGACTTATTTGTGGTGGAAGTGGAGCCAGATGGAAGATGACAAGATGTGAAGAGACAACTGTTTTAGAGGGAGGATTTTACATAGATCTGAGATTGTGCTTATTAACAAATTGTCCCTTTGTTACTTTATTTTTCCTTCTTGTTGTTTCCCTAATCTACCCTCAAGTCCTTGTGTTTAATAATAGCTTTTCTTTAGTACGGTAGGACTATACAGGATTTTAAATACCTTTTTCTCCCACAGGAAGTTTCTCTGTATATTTTATATAATACTGTATTGCCTGATATCTGTTTGTGTTAAAAAGGAAGGGGAATATAGAATCCACATTTTTATGTATTTGTATATATATATATCAAGGAATACATATATCCTTCTCAGTAAAAAGTTAAGTTTTTATATTTCAGGGGAAAAAAAAATTTGCTAACATCCTGCAGAAACTTAGAAGTAGAATTTATTTTTTATTCCCCCATAAATTAAAGTATCTTTCTCTTTTCTCTTCAGCTTTCTGCTCCAAAGGAGCCTCAGGAGCCTCAGGCAGTTACAGAAAACTTTTTCCGCACACCAGGAGGGCCAAACACAGAACCTTCACTATCTGCAAACTCACATGGTACCCAGAGAACCTCTCAAGAAGCTCTATATATTCCTCAAAGAAAACTTGAAGTTTCAGAAGACTGATTTTGGGATAGGGAATTGCTGACTGTGTTAACAGGCAAAATTACTGGTAACACACTGCACACATCGGGCATTGTATGATGGACAATGGTTTGGACATGTATTGCCAAGACCTCAGTGCTGGAAGAGCCTTAATTGATGCTTTAGAAAATAAAACTGACTCTTAAGGAGAAAATTAATGCCTAATGAATTTTTCCAAAAGGCTTTCCTGAAGTATTTTAACAGCAAGGTTATGTATCTCGTGAGCTTTTTTGTGTGTGTTGATTTCTTCTATGCAAAGTGAGATGAAATTGTCTTTGTACAGAAAGGTACAGTCTATCAGTCAGTACATATTTTGCACCAAAAAAGAAAGTACTGTGAGTGTGTAAATATTTTATGTCTTAGCAAAAAGGCCATTGTTAAAATGTTTTGCGTCTGTGTTTAATAATGCTCTTTTGTAAAGTTAGTAAGAAGCACAAAAACCCTCCCAAATTTTCTTAATCAATTTTTATATAAGTTAAGAATTATTTATACTGTATTTTTAAATCAATTTGTTCAGATTAAACTTACATAAATCTACACTGACTTATTCTGTTTGATCAGATTCGATTATCTAAGTTATATTGCATAATATATATTGCATATATATTGCATATTCACATTCAAATTCATTCACATTCAGATAAGATTTTGTCAGGCAGGGTCTTGCTGTGTACTGAATAAGGGGAGAAAATGGTATTTTGTGAAAAAGGGAATTAAGTAACTCAATGTAACTTCTGAACTTGTATCAGTAGATATTACAACTCCTAAAACCGGGTTAAAACAAAAAAGGAAAAAAAGTATCACCCTGGAGCATTCAGTAATGTGTGTCCAAATGCCATAGAAATTTCAAACAGGTTCGGGCAAACCACTTGAATTTAAACACGGGTAGCAGTGTCTCATATACACTGAAGGAAGAAAGATGAAGGCTCCTCATATTCACATTCAAATTCATTCACATTCAGATAAGAATTAATAGCTAATAAATAAAAATATACTGTATCTACTGACCCAGGTAAAATGTGCCTGGCACTCATCCTGGGGCAGGAGAAATGGTAGCAAAGCCCAAGATTCAGGCTTGGGCTGCATAAAAAAATACAACTAAAACAGCTACCACAGTAAAACAAACTCATCTGCTCTTTAATAGTGCAAAGTTCTAATACAAAATACACTTGACAGAATAGGATCGCTAGTGAAATATTCCTAAATGTGAGGGAAAGAATAATAAAATCTGAAAGAGGGAGGAATTCTCACTAGAGCACTGGGTAGATTTTTTCTTTTCCAGAGAGATAACTGATCTTCCTTACACCTGCTATCAACTTCATTCTGGAAAGATAAAGGCAAAGGCTTTAGAAACTTGCATTACTCTGTGGAAACCAACTACACCCCTTTCATTTTTGAGCAGCGCAGCTGACAGACTAAGAAACTACAGTAATTAATCTTGGTGAAATGGTCTCACACGTGGTGGTGAGAAAGCTAATTATATTTTGGAAAGCTGAGCATATTTCCTGACTTCCTGTCCAGTGTCCCTTGGCTCCTGACATGTTGCAGTTGCTTTTTCACAAACACCTTTCTTCCTGTGTGCTGGTTTTGCAGACTGAAAAGCTTCTGCCTTCTCATGCTGCAGCAAACCTGCATTTGTCTCTGCTCCAGAGACAAATCCTGCTTTTTCCACCTGCCTCACCTCCCTTGGAATGTGCCCTGAGTACCTGGTGTGCTCTGGGAAATCCCTCTGATTATCAGGCTGGCTTTTCTTTTGAATCACTGCGTTCCAGCTCTTGAGGCAGGGTTTTTTAATCCTTTCCATTGATTTATAGAAAACTCTACAATCTCATTCCAGTTTGTACATATGAAACTCCAGTTGCATATCTTAAGTATTTTCTTCCAATCCCAGGACGTGTTACTTCTGTGCTAACCACAGTTGACCCAGAATTATAGGTAATCCCAACTAACCTGTACAGATCCAGCTGTTCCTTGGAGCTGTAAAGAGCCTTTCAACAATCCTCACAGGGATACACAGCAGTGCAGAAATTAAGCAGCACCCAATACCAGGAAAAGTCAAAGTTCTTCACCTGCATTTTTCCTGTAAATCCTCTGCCAAAACCAAAGGGAAAATACTTACATTTTGGGGCAAAACCTTTCTACACAGAGTTCTCTGCAGTTGGTTATAGTGCAAATCCATCCAAGCAGATGATCTATAAAATATAAGTGAATGTTAGAGAAGGTTCATCCCTCTCAAATGTCAGGGGTCCTAATATAAGTCACCAAGGGTGCAAACACAAAGGTTTTAGAAGCTTCTTGGTGCTTCCCATGTACTCCGAGAGGGAGCTCAGGCCTGCCCCAACCCCTCCTTGCTGCCCTCTTAGAATGAACCCTCATACCACACACTGCACTGCATTTGGCTTTATCTGATATAGAATAGTTCCATTAAATATCTAGGGAGAATGACCAAGACGAGATGGAGTCCAGCTCATCTGCTCAGGGAAGAAATAGCCCTTCAATTCTACACCAAGAACCCATGCCAGACTCAACAGCAAAACAGATGTATAGGTTTCTAAGAGTTTTCTTAGCAGCCTCAGCTAACAGACCCTTAAATCCCAAAGTATGATGTGGATTTGGTATCTAATTTTCTTATACTTCCATGGAAGTCCCCAAGCTGAGACTTTCAGCTTGAGAGTTCTGGTGTTTAACCCCTGGGATGGGTCCTTTCATACACAGCAAACTCCATGATCCTGCATGAAGTTGCTAAATTCAGGCATCTTTTCAGAAAATGAGAATTAGCTTCTAAACCTTTAAAGCCCTTAAAATAAAGGCCTGTAAAACAGTGCTTCATACTTTACTGTCCACATCTCTAATATGTCCACAGCCTCATCCATTTCCAAGGGGCTCAGTCAGGCATGGCAAATGCAATTGCAATAATTACACAGGCTAAATATTATACATATTAGATACCCGTCTTAATTCCTAAAAACAGCGAAAAAAGGAAATATTTGAGTTAAAAGCATAATTCTCGGTATCCTAGACAAACCAGTTGTATCTCTCAAACAATGAGCTGCAGAATGAAATGTTATTTGGTTTAAAACTCCTGTTTTCCTGGGGGTGCTACAAACAAGTTTTGATTTATTATTATTTTTAACAATTATTTTGGAAAATTACTTTTGGAAATGTGGCCATTAATAACTAAATCATTATTTTATGATTCACATTTAAGCAATGCAATAGAGCAACTATAAAACTTTCATCTTTATTTCTGATCTGTTAGGCTGCAGTCAGGAATGTCCTTTAGGTGTAATCTGAGGGGCTGCATTGTTGTCCACCTACTCACAAGTGGGCATAAGGGAACAAAATGCCAAGCTTTTGTCAGAGGTTATTTTCAGCTTGGTGATAGCAACGGCATTGCTCAGATCCCTAAAAGTGACTCCCCTCCCCTCCCAGCTTACAGGGCTGACAGAGGTGGTTACTGCATTTAAAGAGAGCAGGAACCCCTCTCGTTCAAACCCTTTGAGACCCAAGAAAAGAGAGAGGAACTTCAAGCTACTCTGGTAAGTACAGTCTTGTGGGTTCTGCTAAAAAGGTTTTGGGTATTTTTTTATTCCTAACAGAAGAAATCTGTTGCCTGATAAAGAAAACCATGTAGGTATAGTACAGAAACATGAGTCCTACAGAGCCAGGTTTTAGTTTTGGAGTAGCCAGTAGAAAGATTCTTCTGGCTCAGCCAGTCGAGCAGCTGCTGGTGTTGCAATTGCAGGACTGGAGGGATCCTCATTAGAGACACTCATTTGGACTAGGCAGGACTGGATAATAGAAGTTTCAGAATGTTTAAAAATTTTGTTACAAAGCTACAGAATTCTTTTTCTGCAAACAGTCAGTCTTTAGAAAGCACACATACATAGCATACAAATTTGTGTGCTTTCATAATAGTATCCTGGAAGTAAAAAACCAAAACAAATCTTCAAAATGTTTAATGTCAATGACCAATTGGTTTGATATCAAATAAGAAGAAAACTTCTATGCAGACTTGACAGAAAATGGCTAGGTGAGAATGCAACATGAAAGAATAATTCCCAAATCCATCATTCAAGCATTCCAAGAGAGCATGATTGGTCAAGTCTTCAGAAAAAAAAAACTCCAATAATTCGAATAAATAAATACATATATGTTTTTACTACAGAAAGTTTTCTGCCTAAAGGAAAAATTATTTCAGAGAATAAAGCCATGTATGTAAATAAAATAATTCTATGCCTTACCTCAGTCATCACAGTGCTATTTCAAAGTCTGTAGTAGCTTTGCCTGGCACTTAAAAGATTTAGTGCAGGGATAAGGATTTAGAGAAGGATCTTGTGGAAGGAATAGTGAAAGCTGATAGCCCAGGATTAGGCCTGGAAAAAGGAATGGGTCATTCATACAGCAGGATGCAGCTTTCCACAGCCATGTGGATCAGACTGAATTATGAGTGTGAATGTACAAGCATGGACATTCACATGTGAATGTAGGGTGTGATTGGTTTCTAAGTCAGAATGAAGTGCCTTGTTCTAGTGTATGTATCTATAAGACACTGTATTTTTGAAAACGCAGTCTTAAATTTCTGCAGAAGTGTGCATCAAGGAAGTTTCAAAGGAAATGTGGCATCACTAGGCTAGAAAATAATAGAAAAAGTGGAAGAACAGAGATGAAAGCAAGGAAATGGGACACTATCAGCTCTCAGCAATGCACATCACGTGCCTCGCATCAAGTCAGTTGAAATCTTTTGTTTCAAAGTACCATGTGTAACTTAGAGTGACCAGTGTCAATGAAAAATCAATATTTACTTTCCAGTGTTGAAATTCCCATCCCTTGACCTCTCTGTGCTGCTTTACTACAGAATTAAGGGCAAAACACTGGCTATTATGCAATTATGGTGGAAGCTCAGTGTATGACACTAACTAAATTTACCTGTAGCCACAGTCCACTGAATGCATTGGAATATAGGAATATCAGAAGTATGATTACAAAAACATAACAACATTGTATCTCCATCAAATGAGCTTAGTTTTCAAACACAAATGTTCCCTCTGTTGTGAATCTCTCCTGCTGAGGGAGAAGCACATTCCACAAGGGGCTGGATTTTGACAGAAACACCTCCAGGCTGATTGAGACACATCAAAATAAAACCTCACCATGAGTGTCAGCTGCAGAGAAAAACCACAGCAACATTTTATTGCTATTATATAAAGGAAGATGTATCTTGTTAGCCCCACGGTGCTGGTGGGGTGAGTACCACTAAGGACAGTCAAATGTGTCATGGTGGTCACAGGACAGGTCACAGCAGAGCTGTGATTAGATACCAAAGTGAAGTTCTGGCTGATCTGGCTTCTCCCACAGACTTCAGCTGGGAAAAGAATTTCAAATATGGCCTTAATACTTTGCATTTCAATGTAGGCAGCAATGTTTGAGTTTTATATTATTATTGCTTGTTTGTTAGGTGAGGAAACAAGGAATCAGTATTCCTATCCTCTGAGTCTAGACCAAGCAGCTTAGCTGGGACTAAAATGCAGAGAGATGCAAGGCACACCCTGCCCACCACTCCCCACTCAGCATTTCTACTAGCAGTGGTCACAACAACCAATATTCCCCACTCTGTTTATCCCCTTCAAAGCCATCCTGCAGCACATGTGGTGCTGAGATAACCCTGCCAGCCACACAATACACAACTCTGCAGTCCATTCAGATAAGACCTGAGCTCTAGACTGTCAAATGCATGAGCATGTAGAAGGGAAAACTTTGTGTTTAGCAAGGAAACACCAGAATTAATTCCAATTAATCAATTATATAATTACATTTTTCACCTGCAGCACAGTCAGGCATTAGTACTGCCTTTACTCCTCCACATTTCATCAGGTCCATACTGCATCTACCACCCATTTAGATCAATGGATCAAAATAATTTTTTTTATTATATCCTTATCCATAGCACTTTGATTAGAGAGAGAGACACTCTGTGGCATTGATGTGACACCCAGATTTGGACAGTATGACTAAAATCCCAAAAGAAGATGGCTCACAATGTTTTCATGCCTGTGCAGAGCACACCAGCACTTCAAAGGCTTCCTTGCTCCAAACCCAGCCTACAAAGAAGTGATATAAGCTCTAAATAATGGGAGGCATGAATCTTTGGCTGCACATCTCATGTAGAAATTCTCCATATAAGAAGCTGCATTCTGAAGATGCAGACACGAACTCTGAGTAGCAATTGAGCAAGCCCAAGAACACTCCTCCAGCTTAACAGCACCCTGAGTGCCCACATATCGCAACACTAACACTCAGAAGTTTCTGTGTCACACATTTCTTACTTTTAGGTTGAGTCTTCTCCAATTCCCATCACATCACCAGATTATAACAGGTACCATGTGATGAGCAGATATGAAAAGTTAACCAGATTAAGACAACAAAGTTCAGGGAATTTCACAGGGATTTAGACGCTGACACCCAATGAAATTATGGGAAGTGGAGACTTTGGATCTATTTTTTGCTGATGACAAATAGGGGTCCAAATTCTATTTGCACATTGAAAGGATGGAGCTTTATCCACCGTTACAATTTAGATGAGTACAGAACTGTGAGTGCCACACCCCCTGTGAAGGTTGCTTTCTCATGGTAACCCTGCTGCACAGGCAGCACCCACCACTCATCTCCAGAGAGAAGAGCAAAGCCCAGACAGGAAGAAGAGCACAGACATGCCCTGGTACCTCACTCAGCTGTTCCTCCAGCTAGCACCAACATCATGGCATGCATTGCTGTTCATACACCAGAATCCTTATGGGAATATTTCTGCCATGCCTTTTTTCTTTCTCCTACAGCTTCCCATCAGGTGATGCCAACAAAACATGGAAAATGTGTATGCAGGCCCAGTCATGTTACTATAATTAGCCTCAGGAACAACGGTCCTTCTAAGAGGTTTAAGCACAGCCATCGACAGCACAAGGTTCACTATCACACTTTATCAGACTTTTTCAGAGATTACTTTTTCCCCTTCAGTTCATGATGTCATTTGAGCTACTTTCCAACAACTGTCCTCACTGCCACAGACTCAGAGGCTTGATGTGCCTTTGAGGAGGGTTAACAGAGAAGCAGCAGCTTTACAGAGACCAAAGGTACATACCACTCTCCTCCCAGGCAGCTGTCAGTGCTGCCTCAGCTGGGAACGGATTCCACTGGAAACCTTATTTGAAAGGGAACACTGTACACACAGAAATCTCATTTTAATTTTCAAGGAAGTGCCACAAAACTGATTTTTATCCACAGTTGCTCTTCCTGCTGTTAAAATATTTGAAGCATCGCTTGAACTGTTTTCATTAGAGAAAGAAAAAATGGCACCAATACAAAAGTACTTTAAAAATAGAAAAAAATATAGAACGGCAGAGTGAGAATAGGATTTTGCCTACATGAAAGATTCCTTTCTGGTACTTTATCTCACATTTAAAAGAAACGGAAAAGCCAATTTAACAGCGGTGTTCAGTAAAGGCTTCGCTGAGTGTGAGAGATCAAATTCATCATCTGTTCATTGTACATAGTTAGATTTGTTCTCATTTCAGCTACATCAGTTTTTTTGCTTCTCACTTGTTACTTTACAGATAAACAGAGTTAGAAGAAAGCTGAGTTTTCATTTCCTCTTTTCACCATTACTGTTTTGTAACTGCCAGAGCAGTTCTGCTCCTGAGCAGCCTCCCAAGAGAGCTGGGAGGGTCTGGGAGAGATTAATGATGCTGCTGCTGTATGACAGCAGAACGCTGGGCTGACTGAGCTGGAGATGATGTTCAGCTGAGCATAAATCTGCCTTACAAAGAGGATGAGAGATTGGATTTTGCACAGGGATGATAGGTACGTTGTCTAGTGAAGGTAGCAATCACAACAGTGACTAATTACACAGGGTTTGGGATATGCTAATAACTGCTGTGGTAAGGCAGAGATGTTTGGATAAGCTGGTATTTGCACTGTTATCAAACACAGACTGCAAAACCTGCCCCTGTTGCCATGTCTCCAGTGCTATTGATTTGATGTGTGCACCTTCCTTTTGCTGGACAGACAACTCTTTTATACCACTGCAGGATTTTTGGTCTTAGTTGTCAGAAAGGATTCCCCTCGGGGTGCAGAGCTGGCATGTAGACATTGTTCATTTCATTCTGAAATTCAGAAGATTAAAGTGCAGAAGTCGCTGAGATGATGATAAGCACATCCAATGTAAATATATAGTAAAATGTCAGTCTAAAAATGCAGTTAAATGAAAATATCAGCTGTTACATCACTGCTACGATAAATTCCCCTCTCTCTATCACCTGACCTCAGAAGAAAATTCTCAGGTAGCAGGCCTGATTCAGCCTTTAGAATCCTCCTCTTATTAAAAGTACCTTTTGGTGAATTTAATCAAACAGAAATAGCACAAGTTACTTCAAAGCAACTATAATGGGAAGGTGACTGGTTTTCCAAGAAGGAGGAGGAAGGCTGATGCCAGGAGCTTGGAACAACCTGATAATGCAGTGTGCAGATGACAAGATGACGTCCCAGTCTTTCCAGAAGCAATGACTCAAACAAGAAAACAGAAGGGCAGGCTGAGGGCTGGGGTTGTTCCAGGTATGTGACAGCACAGTCACAGGGCAGGGCACTGAGCCTGACATCAGGAGAGCCGGGCTGGGCTCCTGCCCTGCTGTGTGACCTTGGGCATGGCACTTCTGTACTAACTGGAACAGCAAGAACTGGAGTAACCATGGCTCTTTTTTTCCTCTGATGTTTAGATTCTAAATGCAGTTGACAAAGGAAAAAACCCACACCTTAAGCACTTCAGGAAGCTGTCCATTATTACTTTAGAATGGCTGTGCAGCGCAGTGATCTTGTGGCTGTTTCATGAGGAACTCAGAAAAGGCTATGCTGGGGTACAGAAGAGGGCAGTGTTGAAAGAAAATGACTACTTGATGGAAAAAAATCCTAGATCCGTTTTCCTGCAGAAGGTTGAGTGATCCTAGCACCTTTTCACTGAAACACCTCGCAATTATTTCACATATTTGCCATCAAAATATAACAAGCTAAGGAATATCCTTTTTTACAAGAGACAATCATGGGGATTTAGAGTGTCCCTGTTCCCAAAGCACCAGGGTAGCACCCTCACTTCTGCTACCACACAGGTATAATGTATATTGCAAGTGTGCAGTAGCAGTTGACTGGAGAAGGAGGGATTTATTTTTTTAAATCAAGCTGTTCCATTAAAAAAATTCACATTTTCTATCATATTTATTTATGTAATTTTTTTTTTTTAGGTTAACCCTTCATATAAGGATGCCAAACTGGGGAGGAGGAGTCAAGTGTGGGGCCTGTGAAAAGACAGTGTACCACGCTGAGGAAATCCAGTGCAATGGAAGGAGTTTCCACAAGTCATGCTTCCTCTGCAGTAAGTTGGGCTGAATGGTTTAACATCAGAGCACCCCTATACATCTGTATAACTTTTCCATTAAAGCTAGATGGCAGGCAGTTTTGCTGCCTTTTTTCTGTAGCAATCTGCCTCTTGGGCTCCTGGCTTTTCTTTGTCCAAACATGAGATGGATTTTGTTAGGGACACTGAGGTGCTACAGAATTATGGTACCAGGCCCATCTCCAGGAAACCCTTCCTTCTGTCCCACAGTTTGCTTCAGCTTAAAAAGTCCAGCAGAACTCAACAAACTGCACTCATTAGACAGAAGGATGATTACTTCTTTACTTTTAGGAGATGATTACTTTCACAGTGACTCCTGACCTTAATTTGTTTCACATCCAAAAGCTGAAAGACCCTGGTGTTATCAAAACCCTCCCACCAACACTCTGCACATACCTGAGTCTCCTCTTTCCCATGTTTCATGTAGATCCGTTTCACTTACTCACTCTTTCCCTCCACATTCCTCTGTGATGTTTGGCTTCCAGGAATTTTGCTTTCTCTGCAGAAGAGGCAGAAATTTAAAAAAAAAATCTATATATCTAAATTAGAGAGTAGGTACCAATTCAGCTCTGTTTGCCTTTTGTAGAGAGGGAGAGAGCAAACAATTTGCTATGAACTAAAATAGCTGAAGAGTTTATTTTGCAGACAATACTTGGGATTAGTACCTTTGCAGTACAACTTCCAGTGTGACAGTTTAGGAGCTATTGAATCCAATTTTCTCCCTCCTTTCCTGGAGGGATAGAGACTTCTTGTTTGAAGGCATGAGGCTAACATTAAGTGCTTAGCTGATACAGTGCAGCACTTTGCAGAATGAGTCCAAAGGACACACTTGAGTTGTCTTTGCCTTTTTCCATGTACCCTAAAAGTCCAAACGATGCCTTTAGTGATGCCTGAAAGACCAAGTAAGAAAGGATCCTCTCAAAAATTTGCTGTTAACTTACAGCCTTCAGCCAACTCTAACAGAATGTTAGAAGGAAAATCTCAGTCTCAACAAGAACCATCTAATTACTTCCATGTTCTGCCTATAACAATTAATAGTAAATAAAAATAAAGAGCTGTCCTAATAGAGCATAGTTATGAATATTTCTCAAGTTTAAGCTTTGTTCTTAGTACAACTGAATTATTTTCTTTCAGTGATTCATGATAAACATCTTATATCTGTTAGATCTATTGAATATTTGGTTCATTGTGGGGCTTTTCTTGGTTGGTGGGTGGTGTATTTTGTTGTGTTTTTTTTTTTTTAAATTGTCCTTTATTTACCCCTTGTTTTAAGTCTGAATTAAATTATTATAAGTTAGATACTAAAAAAAAAATATTCTCATCAGAAATATATTTAAGGTCAAATCCTAAAGATGCCCAGCTGACATATGAAAAGTATGTTAATTGGCTTTACTGTCCCCCATGATTCACATACACTATTCAGCAGCTATGGGTGCCTCAGGATCATGTATCACATTCATGGGCTTTTCTATGAGCCATTTATAGGATTTCATTTCTCAACAGAAGGAAACCAATCCTCCCCGACCTAAACTCAGGCATGGAAACAGTTTAGCTGCACTTTTTTATATTTCTATATAAAACTATTTCAGATATAACTTCTAATTCACATTTTATTTGACCAGGCGCACAAAACACACCAGTATTTTTTGACCAAAGAAATTTTAGCAGAATTATAAACAATTCAAAGTAATCGGTTAAGGCAGGAAGACTCAGACAAGCTAAACCATATATAAAACTCTCTCTCTGCTCCATAGTTTTTCCCTTCAAGTGTTGCAAGAGAGGAACTTGTTTCCAGTAACCCCTCCTTCCTGTGCAGACTCATGTTTACCTGCAGACTGTTATTTCATTGAGAGCTTTTACCAAAAGTGCAGCTGTGATGGACATTTGGCAGATCTCACACCATCAGCCTGGATCTCCTCAGCACTGATGGGAGAACAGGATCTGTTGGCAGATGACAGGTCTCAAAGTTATTTCAACAGTAGCACTTCAAGGGCTTTTTCTCCATCTGTCGTAGTGAATTGATACCCTATCCCTAAGGTACCAGAAATAGAAACACTTTATCTGCTGCTAGAGTTTCCATCATCCCTTAATTCCCTTAGCAAATATAATTATCATCTCAAAGCAAGACTGTAGTATGAGGAGATCAGGCCACACATTTACAGAAGTGCTTCATTTGATTTGTTAAGTATAAAAGTCTTTGCAAATTATTTCCCCCTCCTTGCAATACAGGGAGGAGGAAAGACACAAAGATAACTGGACAGCTGGGGATGTGTACCTAGTATTATATACTGCCTCTTAACAGCAGCCTGGTCTGGAGGTTGGAACTACATGGTCTTTAAAGTCCCTGCCAACCCAGCCCATTCTAGGAGTCTGTAATTAAAGCTGCAGATGTTCCAGGGTGTAAATTCCTACCAGTGGATAAACTGGATTCAGAGGAGGACAATTAAAGTAAACGTGGGGGAAAGGAGTTAATCAAACCTTCAGATGATTCCTCCAGAGCTTGCACTTCCAGCCACTTCCAATACTTCTGTATTTCACAGCTTTCTGTTGCATACACGAACTCAGCAACTTTGTTTTCCAAGCTATCAATAGCCCATGACTGGAATGCCCTCTGCAGGGCAAGCGTTTGCTCTAAGGAGCCTGGAGAGAAAGTTTTTGCCTATTTTTTCCCCCACTTCTAATCACTACTGTTGAACAGTGAACAATTCGTAAGAAGTATGAAATAGTAATTTTTTAGCATACTAGAAAATCCTGGTTTTCAAGAGAGACTCTGAATTGAAAGATCTTCCTCTCTCTGTGGGGGGGAGGCTGTCTCACACCCAGTTCCCAAAGTGGTGCAGGCAAACACAGGCATACACTCCTCACCAAGTAGTGAGGAGTGTAGGTGCTATTTTTTTTCCCTATTCATTATTAGTAGTTCTGTAGAGGACATAATTCGTATTTCCTGATGAAAGCCAGGCATTCCTATGGCACCCTCTGTCCAAAAGTCTGCCAGCCCTTTCTTAGTGAGGCAAGCATTGTGCGCTGTACCAAGCATGATTTGTAAAAGCTCTGTTTGGGAATGGCTACAGCCACACTCTTGTCATCCTGGAGGAAGTCAGACAGAGCTGACACCTGCTTTGCCTTAGTGCTACAGCTCCAGCAAACAAATAATGATAAAAGAACTCAAACATGTCCTGCCTGACTCCAGACATGGTGTCGATTTTAAAGCCTCTTTCAGAAACACACCACATCAAAACAGCCTGGGCTGAGCTGAGCAAGCCACTACAGACTCAGAGCAAGTATTTTGAAAAGTCCAGATGCACAGTAGCATAAATGCTCCTGCAAACTTCTTTCCTCCCTTTCTTAAGGTTTGGGAGTTCAGGATATTTATCTCAAGTGCATTCTAAGCTTCACAGATCCAGATTTTCCTGGTGTTACAGGATAACTTCAGAGTGGCAAAAGAATAACAGGCTTTGTGCACATACACATACCTGCCCCTTACTTCAGCAACAGCCCAGTCAAGTTTTATGCTGACAAGTTTTATACTGACTGGCTCCTTTCCTCATATTTTTAAAGCTAAACAAACAAACAAAAAAAATACTAATTCCAATTCTTTTGAACACATGAATTCAAATTTGAAAAGGCAGATTCTGCTACATGCTTCTCTCTCCCTGTTTTCAGTGGCTTGCAGGAAGGCTCTGGACAGCACCACAGTAGCAGCTCATGAATCTGAAATCTACTGCAAAACCTGTTATGGGAGAAAATACGGCCCCAAAGGTGTTGGCTTTGGACAAGGGGCCGGATGCCTCAGCACTGACACTGGAGAGCACCTGGGCTTGAATCAGCAGCAGTGAGTTAAATCTCAGTGACAGTTCCTTTTTCTGGTCCTACATGTTTCTTACCAGGGTGTTTTATATATTTTATTCTGCTTCCACAACAACATCCAGCATAAGGAGCAGAGCAGACTTTCCTATACCCTTTTCTTCCGTGGACACAGTAATTTACAGTTTCTGATGATGCTCAGTCTCTTTAAGCCTGCTTTCAAATTATCCCCTCCTTCAATAGGCAATTATTCTGCAGAAGCAGCCTTTATATGCCACCACACATGTAAATAATCACTGCAATTGTAATCTGCCATTTGTAGCACAGTGGTAAAGTCACACTCACCATAGGAAAAGATTTTTTTTCCTATTAGAGGCTAAAATTCAGTTAAGGTTTTATTCTTAGAGAAATAATCACACTACTCCATACTGTTAGTTCTCCTCTCAGTGGGGGAAATAACATTTCTAAATCCTCCCTGTGGTTCAAATAACGCTTACAAGCACACTGAGAATGTATTTGAACAAAGAAATTCTAATGGGATACCATTTTCCAAAAAGCACATAATTAGCTCTGACAGTTCATTTTTATAGGATTTTCCTGCAATTCTCAAAGCTGCACATTTCTAAATCAATGATGTTTCTTCCTTCTGGTGGTCTAACTATAAAGAAACTAATTAACCAATAAGCTATGTAGGAAATAAAATCTTAACCAATGTATTTAACTGTAGCTCCTGTACCTTACAAATCCATTAGGGGCACAGTTCTGCACTAAAAACGTTGACCTGTTGCAGTCCAGCTATCTGATAATTCAGAAATCATTCTGTGAAAGGCTTTATGCACAACGACATGAAGCATAAAGTAAAGAAAGGAAAAACAAAGCTACTTTTCTGAAGTCTTTTTGACCCTAGGCCAGTTAAGAACCCCAAATCCATGTCCAAATGTTTTGCTGCCTAATGAAACTACAACAGGAAAACCTGAACTTTTATTTTCAGTTTGATGAGTACCAGCAGGTAACCAGTTACAAAGACTAGAGACATCTTTTCCCTGTATTTTCCTTCTTGCCTTTCAATGAGAGAAAATTTTTTTATTTCAATTTTTATTAAATATAATCTTTTCTGCATGTGGCTGCTGCCAGCTCCATGTACTTAGCCCAGAACAGGTAATATCAGAGCTTACAGCAGCAGCTTCTCAATCACATAACACAGAATTGAATAGAATACTTTGATTTTCTTCTTTTTTTTATCCCCCTTTGCATGTCAGAGACCAGCAATTTAGTATTTTTTTATGCCTTACTAAAAAGTCATGAAATCCTTTTTCTAAAGAAGATAACATTTTTAAACAACTTTAAAACTTCTGTTTTAGGGCCTCACCAAAGCCTGCTCGCCCTTCAACACCAACCAATGCTTCAAAGTTTGCCAAAAAGATGGTAGATGTGGATAAATGTCCCCGTTGTGGCAAATCAGTGTATGCTGCAGAGAAGATCATGGGAGGAGGAAAAGTAAGTAGTGACTTCAATGCTAGGAGAAAAAACCCACCATTTTGTAATGGTGAGAAGCTATAGCTAAAAGGTCCTTGATCATTTAAATTTTCATTCATACAGAAAACATGAGGATGAATTCACAAATTGCCACAACAGGTTTAAAATCTTGTACTGTTTGTAAACCTTCTTCAGCTTACTGATGTCTGAGGATCAAACACAATTACAAGCTGGCTCTTCCTCCATCTCTGGGCATAAACACTTACTTGTAGTGGTGTTAGCATTCAGGGACACATAATCACAGAAATGATTATATGCAGGTGCTTTATTGAAGAGCTCTGGGAGTCAGGGTACAAAACCAAATCTGACTCCAACATGGATTCGGAGTGATCATCTTTTATATCTTTATGTTATACAACTACATGTCAATCATTCAACTTACATTGTTCTCTTGTGTACATTGATTTTACCCAAGCATGAATTTTTGTGATTATGATTGAATCACCTGAACCTCATTACTCATGACTGATAATAATAATAATATCACAATGAAATCATTTATCATAGTCATTAAAGGGTTACATAGCTGCAGCTAACAATCACCCATAGAGTACAGGTAGTTCTACATGAAAAACATTTCCCAACACTTACCAAGCCTCTCCCTTGATTAGAAATATTTTAACCCTAAACTTATCAGTGGCAATTGAAGGTATTAAACCATGTAACTGCTGTTAAAAAGGCTATCCCAGAATGTTTAAAAATGGAAACCACAACACGAACAAATTAATGTTAACCTTTCCACACCACACAAAACAGTACTTCTTTGTTTCTTGTACCTGCTGGCTGTGCACTTTCTGTGTGACACAATGATTTGTCTTCCTTTGCTCAGCCTTGGCACAAGACCTGCTTCCGCTGCGCTATTTGTGGGAAGAGTTTAGAATCCACAAATGTTACGGACAAGGATGGAGAGCTCTACTGTAAAGGTGAGACCTTCAGGGAGCTGAATTACAGTATAGTGTCAATCTAAAGTTAGTCTCTTTAGACCTAGGATTGTCATTGTGATTTACCTTGCTGTATACTTAACACCTCCAGGAAATTTTATTTTGTCTTTTATAAAAATAAAATAAAAAATTAAAATAATAAAATAATGGTAACATTGCAGTTGCAGCTTCTACTATGAACATTTAAACTTTAAAGCTATGATTTTTCTACAAATGTGACAATGTCTCAAATCTGTCAGACCTTCTAAATAGAGCACTGGCCATAACTGCTTGGCAGGCTTCTGTACCTGCACAGTAAGAAAAAAATCCACAAAGACATAGATCTTTAGTCCTCCAAGTCCTAATTCTTGCCAGTAAAATTTAAAGGTATTTCCACTGCATTGGCAGCACAGAAGATAATGCAAAAATGGTAAATTATAAATCTAGATGTTCTTCTCAGATTCAGAAAGTTCACAGACTTCACTTGACTTCTAGAAATAGCTAAAGGGGAAAAAATACATGAAGCTTTTATATCCACAGCTCAACTTCATAGAGAATCCTAAAGAATACCAGACTTCTGTGATTCTGGGTACAGTCTGTCAATCAAAAGTGGATCAAACTGGCATATTTGGAGAAATATGGTCACCATTACCACTTAGCAGAGTTGTGATAAATATGCACACATTGATCAATATAGAGTTCAAATATAATTACTTAAATGCCCATCAATTGTTTCTGGATTATGCTCCAGTTCTCCTTAAAAATCTCTGGCTTACTCTGTATTACTCACCAGACCAAGTTTTACTGAGCATTTTCAGACAGGTAAGTAGCTTTAAAGAAAATATTACTGGGGTCTAAAAAAATATATAGTTTCTTAACTTTTTTTGAGATTGCCAGATGCAACTTTTATGTGATTCAAATATGTGATACCAGTTTCACTACTAAGATCTGGATAAACTTATGGGAAATAACACTATTTCAGATTTCCTTCTTTTTATCAACTTAAATTTGATAGTAATTTAGAAATGAAAAACAAATTACATTTACCTCTGAGAGCCTTCAAGGTACCATTTATCTCTCCCTCCTTATTTTGTAGTTTGCTATGCAAAAAATTTTGGTCCCAAAGGAATTGGGTTTGGTGGCCTCACCCAAGTGGAAAAGAAAGAATGTGAATGAGAAGAAATGGATGCAACAGACTCAAACTCCTGTTGATGCCACTAAGTGATAGCTGTCAAGTAAAACATTAAACAACACATATTGCTAAGAACCTAAGGCATTTGATTAAGATTTTCCATCTTGCAGGAAAAATTAATGAGCTGTATCTTAAAAAATTCTGGGAGTAGATTAAAAAGGTACAGCAATAAAACTAGACTCACATTTGTGTTTAGTATAAAAAGACAAGGAACCTCATGGAATATTATTGCTTCTTAAACTAGTACTTGTCATATTTTAGACTGGAAT
Source organism: Anthoscopus minutus (assembly GCA_013399455.1). Lineage (NCBI taxonomy): Eukaryota > Metazoa > Chordata > Aves > Passeriformes > Paridae > Anthoscopus > Anthoscopus minutus. The sequence goes on from VWYI01003455.1 coordinate 32,970, forward strand.
TCTAGACTAATAGCACCCTATTATGAGAGGGATCCCTTCTGGAGTGAAAGGTCCAGGTGTTCCCAGTTAGACTGTGCTTTCTTTTGTTCACAATGTTAACTCATCTGTATTTCCACCAGTCTCCTAGTTGAGTTTTGAACATGCTGGCATTTGTGTTATAACAAGTAGATGTTGTCTGCTTTGAGACAATTAAAAAGGATTTGAAATTCTCTCTCTCTGAGGGAGGTATTTCTAAAAAAAGCCAACATTTTGTCAGAACACATTGTTGTAAGTTTTGTCTGTTTTCAAGCTACAATAAAGTACTTACTGCTTCACATTATTTTCATTTGTATTTGCTTGTGCTTATACATTCTACAACGTTTCAGATAAATGGATTTCACTAAGATGAATGAAACCCCCTATTTCTCAATTTCAAGAATTGCATTTCACCACATTACTTAGGATGTCAGTTCTAGATGGTATCTGATTTTAATTTCCTGATCTTGAACTCTTTCTCTGCTGGTTTTCATTGTTACCTACTTTGACTTACATTCATATCACACTGTTCAGCTGGCCACTCCTTTTCTTGGGAACATGGCTGACATTAGCTATTACAGATGCAGTGGGAAACAATTCCTTCTTTTTATGCACTTTGCTATCTTCCATCATAAACTTACCCACTTTCATACCCTAAGAGGGCATATATATGGGAAAAACATAAGGCAAAGGGTCAGGCTCCTTCTTATGGTTTTGTGCCCACCCACTCTTAATCCCCTCACTGGTCACATATCCCTTGAATCTATTTCAGACTGCAAAAATACATTTACAAGTATGAAAGCTCTATTTCATCACATGTAAACTCTGTAACACATGTAAACATGTAAATACATGTAAAAAACATGTAAAATACAAAGACTTACATGAGGTTTTCACAGCGTAAGCAATAAAAGTACAATGTAGTTGTAATATTAAGTTTTTTAACATGAATATTCCCCTTGATTTTAAAATTTTTTTTGATTACCAGAAAAGTAAAGCAAAGGGTACCAACATCACCTTGAAATCCTATCCCAAAAACTTACCTTTAAAAATATATATATGTGCCATCTCCTCACATAAAATTTTAAATAGTTTCAGCTCAAACTATACATACACAGACACACAGTGACTGTTCCATATACAAATCTGCTGTATCTTATACAAGGTAAGTTTAATATTTTAAACAACAATAAAAAATAAAAACAAGCAGCTTCAGAAGAATTTATAAAAATTAACAAAATATCCAGTTTTATTTAGCTTTCAGCTCAACTGTCTTAGAAATTAAGCAAAACTTTACACAGAATGAACGTTTTTCTCCTTTGCCAGATGAAAAAGTTTGTATTGCTTGGTCCAGTCAATTACATTGGGTTTGAACAAACCAAAGCAACTGCACTGAAAAAAGTCTGCAAGATTCTGGAAGCATCCAAAGCTAAAAAAAAAGAGAGAAAAAAATGCATTAATAAACCTAAAAAAAAAGAAGACTGCAAGCATGAAAAATACCACTTCACCATGAGACAGTACTTAAGACATTAACCTGTCAAGGCAGACAACTCAGGGAGAAGAAACAGCTCTCAACTAAGCATTGTTCCTTTGCTTAACTTTTACATGTTTTTCATTAAAAATGAGAGTAGATTAAGCTGAACTCAAATATTTAAAAGTTAGTAAGATTTCATCTGTTTGTATATCTGAGGAAAAAGGGAAAACTTGGAACGGATTTCTCTATTAATAGAGCTAAATACTGCAAGAGAAGTCAGACAGGGGCCAGTTTATACCTTAATTCTCTTTCTGATCCTACACAACAGACACAGAGACTGATGAACAAATTAAAGGACAGCACTCCCTCACTACCAGAACAGTGTTTTTGCATTTATGAAGCAGTGAAGCAAAAAGAGGTAACATGCTTAAAACACTCTAATAATTAATACCCACTTGTATGGAGTCCTCCTGAGTGAAACAGGATGCTTAGAGGATTCTCTCTGTGCCAGGAGATTCATTCTTTCATGTGAGGTCAACCCCAGGAAGGCAATCTGATTGGAAGAAAAATGTAAGTAATGGTTACAACATGACGACCATAAATTAAAATTCTGGTGAGAACAAAAGATACTAATGAGAGGGGAGCAGGGGGGAAGAGGCTGGACATATCTAATGAATAAGTAACCACTATTGTAACTGATGACTGAAAAGCATGTTTTTAAATGCCACTTGGGCTAAAACAGAACCTGGCAAGCTCTAACACCAGCTTCCAGAGAAGGCAGGCTTAATTGGGATGTCTGTGAAGATTGTACTTTCACAGATGTCTGCAGAAGTATAGCATCTATCACAGTTAAGCACCAATCTCCTCAGATTTTTATCTACAGTCTACCACACAAAATGGGATCTTTGGATCCCTTGATTCACAATGACACTAAAGCAGGACATTTTCTAATCACTGTGTGTGAAACAATATCCTCCCTATCTTTTTCCACCATGATATCCCAGTGTCTTGGACACTGCAAAAATCTAGCACATGTGTAAAATTGTGGAGCTTTTGGTTTGGGGTTTTTTTACTGAACAAGATATAAAACAACCCCTTAGCTCAGTATGCTTAACATGCATTTCAAAGACACCTCTTTCCTAAGAGCTGCTAAACAAGCTGCTCCACAGATGTTTTAAGACAGCTCTTCTCAATTTTGTTTGCATAGCCAAGTTTTTCTCTGAGAAAAACATAAACAAGAAATTTGACTGTCCTCCACAAGATAAAATCCAGGTCATATGCTTTTACAGTAGCAGTGGTGTTTAACAAAGTCTAATAATACATGGCTGAGCTCTGCCACAGAATTTTCAATTCAGGAATAACTGTGTTACCGAGCTTTTGTGCAATTTTGAGGGCATTAACACCATTTCTATTAGTCAAATAAATTTCTTGTCTTTAAATACAACTTTTTATAGGCTTGGAATTTTTGATGAGTAGTAAACCCAGAACTCAGTTATAGGAATGATTTCCAGACTGTGATTATACTTCCAACAGGGAAATGCTGAGTGCACAAGAACCTGTGAAACTTCAAGGTCTGCTCTGAGATTTAAGAGAAGCACCTTTCTGTGACAGTATTCAGGGAGAGCAGGCACAGAGTTTTTATGAGAGCAAATCATCCAGGGAAAAGCTTTAATGTGACAAGAAGCATAAACTGAAGGAAAATACTACCTGATAAAGCTGAACAGTGAGCCACACAGAGGCCCACAGGCTGTGGAAACAGGCTATAGAGGAGATGTAGGAAACCCAGGGAGAGCAGGACACTGTCTGGGTGAAGTATGTCCAGGCTCCATCTTGATGGAAACTTGCTGCACAGTGGTTGGACCAATCTGACAAGACACATCATCAGTTAATTGTGCTTTTAAGCCTTTAAAAGCTGAGCAAAGACTAGTTGCATGAAATGAATATTACATAGCAACATCCTCTAGAAATACCACATTTCATCTACCCTGCTGCCACCTAAAAGCACCCACACAGATGCTATTCTGGCTGCATAATCTTTACACTCTGTGCTCATGATCCACAGAAAAACATCCTTGTTTTTAAAGGTTGGTGCTATAGTAATTCATCCTAGCAATTAAATTACAAGGGCTTTCCTCTCCTTTCCAATAAATTTTTTAATTTTTCAAAGTAATGGTTCAGATTCATTAATGAGATAATATACTTTCTTCCTCTTCAGAATTAAATAACTTTAAAACCAAAAAGAAATGTTTGCATTTAGTATAGATATTTCCAGATTAAAAAATAAAAACCAGAACAATCAAGCTTTTGCAATAATGTGTTTACCAAATTATTTTCTGTTACAGCAAAGGGTATCCATATTAGAACTTGTCACTTGACCTTCCTCTGCATGGCTTCCCTATTTCCCCTCAAACAAAAATGCTTCCTGCTATCTCATTTTCTAATGGACATCCCACTACAGCAGCATCCTTGTTCTTGCTTAATACAAATGGAATCATTTATTTGACCAAAGACTCAGATAGGATGCACTTTCACTTAAGCTACACAGTAACTCCCTGCTGAAATAAGGTATCACTTGTGCAGGTTACACTTGCTGGAAATGAAATCCTGTAAAATAAACACCACACCACAGAGAGGGATTTGAAAGCTAAATAAAACTAAATTCATGGATACATACACTGAAAAGTTCCATAAAGCAGCCAGACACCAGTCACCATCAGGAAAAACAGGAACAACAGGTAGTAATAATGGTTCCCAATGCCTGAAATTGAGGAAAAAAAGGAAAAGAAAAGGAAAAAAAATTTTAAAGCTGGACATCCTAAAATTCAGCAGTACTTGCATACCCACTGAAGTTATCAGGAATAAAAAGAGAGTAAAAAATATTTTTTATTTTAACTTCCGCCATCCACAAGAGAGACTGGCAAGGCTGGTCTCGTGCTTAACTGTTTCCTGTAAGCCATCACAATTTATATAATATAATTAGTTCAGATAAAGTCAACCAGGATTTGTCTGTCCTTCAGAGCATACCTTCAGCTGTTTTACTCTAATGATAACTAATTAAGCAACCACAACTCCCTCCCATGCACAATAAAATTGGCTCATATGAATGAGAAGTCTAAGCTTTTCAGTTTGTTTGATCTTGTGTGCTTAGAATTGAAAACAAACACATAAAAAACCCCCAGACCTCTGTCACAAAAACTGTTACATGAAGATATAGTTTTAAATTACAATCATATTGCTCAAAGCTTTGAGACAACACATCAGAAAGATGTCAACACTTTGTAAATAGAAAACATTGTAACAATAGCATTTAACACTAGGAAAAAAGCAATTGCCAAAAAAAAAGTATGTTGTTACAAATGTGAAGCTATTCACCTTCCTGTCTTGAGCATTATCAGTAATAAGCCAGAAAGGAAGAAAGAGGGTGAGAGGGAAGAACACAAGAGGATGGAAATGCCCTATGGGGTAATCCCAGTGGTATAGCTGCTCCACTCAGAACTGTCCCTAACAGTGACAATGAGACATCAGTTTTGAAAAACTAAAGATTTTTTTTGAAAATTAAAGACTATAGTCACTGAAGTAAGTAAACAGTTAACAGAAGGAGATTTTAGATAAGTTCAGACCCAATAACTCACTTGCTTGACAA
>VWYI01003456.1:0-104684 GCA_013399455.1 Anthoscopus minutus
GTAACAATGTATCAAGTGTCTTCTACATCTACCACACAGAACTTAACCTCAGTGCCTAGGCAGAGAGGAAAAAAGCAAAATTAATGCCTGTCTGAGGGAAGAACTATCATAATTAGAGAATCAGCTCAGGGGTACAGGACAAAAAGAACAACTAAGCCCTACTGCTGTCCCCATATGTAAATTATGACTGAGGATAAACTTAAGACATGATGAGTTCCCTGTAGGCAGAGCTATTTAAGGCACTCAACGCTTTTTTGTGTGTGTGTGTGTGTGTTTGTAGATCCTTATATTTCTTCCAGTGGAAGTGCAAATCTGTTTAGGGCACTTAAGCCTGATGATAATTATTTTTCCTCTCAGAAAGAGTTAATGGATACTCCAAGATTCATGTACTACAAGCTGTAAAATAACTCATCTCCTGCAGACTTCTTGCATCTGCAGTTTGGGGCTAGAAGTTTCAGGAACACCCAAGTAGATGTGCAGAATTTCCTAACTCCGGTTGAACCAGAAATAGGGCTGAGAAACTTCTTTAATAGTATTTTTGAGTTTCTAGTCATGGCTGAAAAAATAAAACTGACAGCAGGAAGCAGCCCTTCCTAACGTCCAGCACAATTTTTCAAAGAGATATTAAAAATACCTGTGAAAAAGTGTGCTTGAAAGCCTTTTCCTATATCCTGACCAGATATCCCTAGTGCTCAGCTGTGGGATAGGTTAAAGCAAGGACTGAGATCTTTGCAATTTATTCCCGTCCTTGCTATACCAAATAGGTTGTGTAAGACTGGGCTAAAAAGAGCTCATATTTTGGTCCAATTCCAATTCTTTGTACATAGGCAGCCCTAATGAGAGTTCCTCCTTAAAGAGTCCGATATTGATCCCTTATATTTTTGCTAAGCTAAAACCAGAAGACCATACAATTTTTTTGGGCAACATTTCAAAAAACAGCACTAAAAATGCATCAGTAGCTCTCACTTAGATTTCCTTATTGAGGAGAAATAATATTTCAAATGAAGATGTGTCTATTAGCATTCAGAGGCATCACTTACTTGATAGCAGAATTTATGCTTTGCTAATCAACTGCTCATACAGGGATCTGAAGGGAAATCCATGAGAATATGACAGGAATAAGACAAGGGACACATAGTTTGGAATGATAGAATACCTTCGTGGGCCTTCTCAGACTCCTCCAATTTGTGTGTTTTGGAAGATGCATTTTCAGCCATCCTATAAAAAGATCAACTAATTACTCACATCATTCTTTTGTTTCATTTTTCATACACACAAGCTTCACTGGTATATTATTTTCACTGGTTTCTGACCAATGCATTTTTGGTGCCATTTTTGCAAAAGGCTGTTGAATAGCAAGAAAATTATACTTTCTCTTTGACAAGGAAACTGCAAACTATTCTTTATGACAGCTTGTTGACCAGTTAGTGCTTTTTCATAAAAATAAATCATCTCTCAATCCTGAGCTATATTAACAGAGCTCTGCCTCTTAGAGCCCTGAGGACACCTGTGGTCGTAGTGGCCTTGCTAGCCTCTCCTGGGGGGCCCAGAATGATGACCCCCTGTCCATGGGCCCAGCTCAACCTCAGGACTCCAGCCCTTGCTGGAGTGCAGCCCCATCCTAGGTACCCAAAAAGCCCCAGGCTGTGCTGCAGATAATTTCCGGTGCTGTACACTGGATAATTCTTTCACCAACACTCAAGGTAGCTCCATGTCCAGCCTGGTCTCCTGCTGTTCACAGCGGGACTCCCGCAGACTGGTCCACCATCTTAGCTTGGTTAGGTCTGTCAGTGGATCCTGCCATTGTCACAGAATCATTTAAGTTGGAAAAGACCTCCAGGATCAATGAGTCCAGCCTTTGAACAATTCCCACCTGCTCAATTAGACTATGGCACTGAGGGCTGCTACAACATTTTTTCAGCACCTTCAGGGATGGTGACTTCACCACCTCCCTGAGAAATCAGTTCCAATGCCTGACAGCTGCTTCAGTGCAGAAATTTCTCCTGACATCCAACCTCAATCTCTCCTGGTGCAGTCTGGGGCCATGTCCTCTTGTCCTGTCACTTTTTGCCTGGAGAACCTGTTGTCACCAGGTACTGCAACCCTGGGCTCTGGAGACAGAGGGTCTTGCACAGCCCCTGTTGGCATCACTCCCAGTCACAACCTCTGTTGGACTGCTTCATTACATCAGGTCAAGTAAAAAGCCACAAGAATTTATGCTCTGGCCTGAATGACAATGTCGTGTAGAACACCTAAAAGATCTTTCCCCCTGACCTACATCCATGCTGTGTATGGACACACATCCTGCCTGGCCACAGCCAGGGCTGTAGCAGGGAAAATGTTGCTCCTTCCAAACATGCAAGAGAAGAGGTCAGAGACTTGCTTCAAAACACTTCCCTGATGCTTTCAACGGCCTGCAGTCAGGAACCAGGAAATACTGCACAAAGAGAGGCAGGTAGGGCACAGGCTATGGAAGTTCAGAGCAGAATTCCACTCCCTGACTGCCATCACCACTTATGGATAAATGAGCTGGGCAACACGAGACACACAAAAAGCCCACGAGAATGTACCAGCATTCATGGAATGAGGGTTTTTAGAGTGGAGGAAGAAAGAGGTGCTGATGTTTCAGAACATCTGCCGATAGTCAATATGCCCTAACCGAGAGGGAAAAGAGCAGTAGTTGTAGTTCAGCCATCAGCATATACTGAAAGTGCTGTGAAAAACCACCAGAGGTGTGAAACAGCTGTCATTCCAAGTGAAAAGCCAAGATTAAACACACCTCTGACCCAGCAATATTAGTCTAAGGATAGCAATCACCAATCAGCTGCTCAAAGCCCACAGAGGACTTGTTCCAGGAAACGGCCCTTAGAAAGGGCCAGGGTGGTTTGGAAATGCACACAGACAAAACCACACCAACAATCTGCCCACAAATGTATATTAATAATCTACAGACTGTTCATACACAGGCAGATTGCTCCAAGCCTCCCCGGGTGTGGGGCTGAGAACACATCCTCCCATTCTGCCCACACCAAAGGAGAAAAATCCACTAATGAAGGAAACAGAGAGGAAGGAAACTGCCTCACAAAGGGCAAGTCCAAGAAAAGCAGGGGTCTATTTACAGCCCTCCAAAGTCCCTGCTTGCCAGATAGCTCTCTTAGAGCTCCTTGGTGGGGTGCAGCTTAGGGCTGTGTTAAGTTTCCCCAGAGCTGGGATAAGCCCACAGCAGGAAGGAACCAGGTGATTGTGCCAAGCGCCACCAATACAAGACCACACTGTGTGAGGTGCAGATGGCCTCATTTTCTGAGGAAGATGACATTAGAAGAGAGCCATGTATTTTCAGGTGCGAGGTAAGGAAGAGGGAGTTTATTTCTTATAGAAAAGAAAAACTAAAACAACAACACAAAAAAACCCTAAACAAAAAAAAAACAATCCTGAGAACTGCCCTAGAAGGTTGTAAAAGATAGAAGCCAAGCTAACAAACCTTTGTTCTTCTGGAAATAACTTTCCTCTGCCCGTAGCAACAGAACCAGGACTCCATATTACGATCCTAAGTTAAACATGGGCCCTACTAGTTCTCAGGAGGCCAGGATTTAAACTTCTTTGTTTTCATAAAGCAAAAAAATACACACTTGCAGAAATCATTCTCTTCTGATTCATTTCCTCTGGCATTGTATTGTTAAGTTGCTTAATCAAAACACTCCGTTTTCTCCACTTCCTCCCCCTTTCCTCTCCTTCAGGGCCATATTTTCCCCCAGCTGCAAAAAAGTCTAACTTTCTAAATAACCCATTACTGTAGCCAATAGCCTAGAGGGAGAAAAGCCCCCTTGTGAACCTTGAAAATGCTGTGAATTAACTCTTGTAAAGCAGACAAACGAAAGGAGGAACACATGTTATATATTAGAGGCTCAGATTTTGATGGTAGGCTGCTACAGCCCAACCTTCAATTAGAAGCTCCATTGGCTTCTCAGGTTTTCTGAGCTTCAGCCGTTAAATGTGAGTTTGCATCACTCAGGTGCCAAAGGTTTCCTTCTACATGGAAGGAAAGACCTTCTGACCACACAAGCCCCATTCTCATGCTGGCATCTTTAGTATTCCAAGAGATAAACTGAGCGAGTCTTGTGGACAGACTGGTAAAGAACACGGTCATATAGCATTTATTACCACAAAAAAAAAACTCCACTCAGGTTCTGGAACCAAGCATCTGCTGGAAGGAACCAATTATATGATTGCTAGGCCTCGTTTTAAGAGTGGAACTTGTAATGTACCTATGTTCCTTGTTAATTCAATTACAAACTGCTGTGGACAAAAGAGTAGAAAGCAGGAGGAAAAAAACCTAACAGCAAATTTATTACAGTTTTCAAGTAAACAAAAGAAAAAAATGCTTCCGTTGCAACCTACTGCTTCCCAAGGAGTAAATATAGAAAATTATGTAAAACTGTTCAGACCACAGCTTTCAACTAATCACCTAAAAGTCAGCAATAAGCTTTCACCCCAGTCCTTAAAAATGGTTTTATTCCTCATAGCCCTGTCTGGTGAAGCATCTCTTGCTTTCTAGTTAAAAGGACAGCTTGTCACCACACACAGACAGACACACACCAGCCTTAATATTCCATTACTTTTAAAGAATTTTCACGTCACCCATCTCTGTAGAGAGGTGCAAGCAACATAGCCTTCTTTTCACAATAGATTGTGGAAATGTGAGGATAAAAAAAAAAAGAACCAACCACCAAAATAGATGTGGGATTGAATTGTAAAAACAGAAAAAATGTGAAAAAAAATTGGGAGCTATCAGATAACCTTTCATGTAAAGGCAACTTTGTTTATGCAACAATACCAGATATTAACACTCCAAGAATTATCTTTTAATAACAAGCACTGGTTATTTGTTTTACATTAAAAAAAATCGATGTGATATTTATTGTTGCTGAAGAGTGGAAACTCTACTCCACTGAAAAGCAACTGTGCTCATTATTATGACACACAAATACATATGATATGAGTTATATGGAGCAGATGGCTGAGGTAAATCATTGCTCTTTCCTTCTGCCTCAGAGCTTTAGCTGGGGCTAAACTGCAGGTAATAGTTTATGCTTCAGAAGGAAACACTCTTCTGGAGTGAGAGACAGCAGCAGCAGGGATTCAGAGACAGCCCAAGTACTCTGTGTAGTATCAGAAGCTAATCCCACCTCTGCAAAGAAGGGCTAGGGGGAAAACAGCACTCAACACTGGAAAGGGCAGGCTCAAACTTCCTGGCTGATGAGATTTCCAGAGCTCTTCAACATGTGCTGGGCAATTACATCATGCACATGGCTCTGGTTCTAGCAGCCTGTTTAATACAGCAAGAGCTGCTGTGGGGGAAAGGAGACAGAAGTGCAAGCAAACTCCTCATTAGAGTGACTTCAGTTAATGCTTCAGCCAAGTCTGTGAGGTTTGGATCCAGAACACCTCCCAGTATCCAGATCTAGAGCCCTAGTTGCTGCCATTACAGAAGGAGGGGCCAACAGAATAAATGAGTTTAAAAAATATAATAAAAAACATTATACTTCAGCTCTGACTGTGGCCCTCATGCACAAAACACAAGATGCTTTTATCTGTGTCCATCTGTGCTTGGTACAAGAACAGTTCAGCCAGCAGCACAGGACTTCGGGACAATTGGCAAAGATCTTCCCCTTCATGCCAAGGGCAACATTTCTTGCCTGTGGCATTTTCCGGCCACACATTAATTCACCTCACTTCATGTTTGAAAATAAAGAGGAAAAAAACCCCCATCATCATTCAATAACAGCAGCAACATCAATTCACCAGGGTAAACAACAAAAGCAAGGGATCACAGGGAGGAAATGTTTATACATGCATAGGAGCAGCCAAGAAAATCAACCGATGAGAAGACAAAAGATAAGCAAATCCCACCCTGCCCTGCTCACCCCCCACCTCCAGCTGCAAACCAGCCAGGACTTTGTGTCAACCTGGTGCAAGTGCCAAAACTTTGTCCTGGCAGCCATCCTGGGGTTTTTGCTCCTCAGGACAGAGGGACAGCAGGGATGGTTAAAGCAGCCTTGCCCTGTTGTTTGCTTTGCCAGTGCTCCCCAGGCTTGCTGCTAATGGCCACAGTCCCAGAGCACCGGGCTGCCCTTCCTCTCAAGCCATTTTGTTTCTGTCACTGAGAACCTTCCATTTCTCATTGCTCCTTCTCAAAAGGCTTTGTCCTCTTCCACAGAGAGCAAGCACCTTGGATTTGGAGCACATCACACCAGGTAACTGCTTGTTGACACTCATGCCAAGGCAGCAGGCAGTCCCCAGCCTGACTCCCCTGAACGCTTCCACTGAGAAAGGATGAAACACACCTGAACAGTTCATAAGCAGTACAGTTTGTCCTCTCAGAACTATACTTCTGCCATCATGGAGAATGACAGGCTTTAGGGAAAAAATGGTGCTTCTGCTTGCTGCTTTTGTGTTGTTTTGTGGAAATGCCAAAGGGGTAGAGAGGGAGAGGAAAGGGTCACAGAGAAGTGGCACAACTTATGGAAACAGACCTGTACTAGTGTTGAAAGAACCCCTCTGGCCCTGCCAGAGCCAGCTCCCACCCAAGTCCACAACAGAAAGGGGGAGAAGAAACAACCCCAAAAAACCCCATTGAACCCCAAGCCCCCATTTTGCTGTGTTCCACTTTGACATGCAGTGTATTGCAAAAGACCAATCCCATTTTATCTAGCTGCTTGCAACATCAGTGTTAATCAGCTTTTTCCTTGGGATGTGCTACTTCTTCACTCTGCACACAGCCTGAAGTTGTGTTTCTCATTGTGTCTGCTCCTGAAGGTACCTGGAGTCAAACCAGTTACTGATGGGCACTGGGTTTTACCACAGAGGATGTGGAAGAACAGAATGAAGGTGCCCTGTGTTCAGAAAAGCTGAACTAGTGACTTCCCTGTTTATAAGACACAGGAACACTGAGACTCATCTTGTATCCCCTGCCTGAAGGAAGACTCCCGTAGTCTTCTGTCTGCTTCTTTATTCTGTGTACTTTTAATATCCCGGTGTTTGTGCAAGGTATTAATGCCAGCAAACACTGACCACTGCCTTTGCTGTTCCTATTCAGATCATTAAGTTAAAGTCAATGCTCCTCTTTTGGCACTAGCACAGGTTCTGCCCCTCTGAGGGGAGGTTGGAGCCTTCTCACTCTGCATCAGCTCCTTTGCAATGTGCTTACAGAAACAGAATTCCTATCTGCGCTTTACTAGAAAACAAGTTTCCTAACCAACAGGCTCTCATCTCACCTTGTGCAATTTTTACTGTTCTCAAACACAAAACAAACCCCACACGAAAATCCCCAAAAAGCCCCTAAGCAGTTACGGACATGACTCCTGCATTGTTCCCATAGTCTCCTAAAATGAATGGCTATAAAAATGAAAGTAAATAAAAGGAAAGAGTGCATAAGCTGTGCTAGAGTAAGCTTAAAAGGTAAATGAACTTATTTTAAAATTAAAAGCCTCCCGACACAATATGATTCTAAGAAATATTTACATTTTCTTCCCAGCAGCCTCTTATCTGTCCACAAGTAACCAAAGTGACAACCATTACCAGAGCATTCAAATACCTTATTATTTTAGTTTGCAACCATCCAAGTCAAGATGCAGCTCACTCTTAGGCAGAAAATAGATATCCTAAATACAGGGCACAAGAATTCACATTGTCCTCCGGCTAACTCAGTCCCTGCCACACATCCAGGCACAAGGGGAAAGCAAAACCATTGTGGCTCCCAGTATGTCAATGGGATTTTAAAAGCAGCTTATGAAACACTCATGTGAGGACTCGGATCAACACAGCTTTCCATGACCTTTATTTCTTGCAGAAGTTGTCAATATTCACCTACTAATGAGAACTCATGGCCTCACAACTGGCTTTTCCCTTCCCAGTTGTGCTCCAAAGCTGCTCTTGCTTGCCCAAGGATAAAGGGCTGGATGGAAATACTCAGGTCTCTAGAGGGCAAAGTCAAAAAACCTATACATAGAGAAACACTCCTCCTTTTGTTGGGCTCTCAGGGTCAAGAATGAGTGTCCTATGGTTCAACAAGGTGACCAACAAAACACACACAGGGCTTTTTTCTAGTGACTTTGACACCATTCTCTCCAGCATCTCTCTAAAACAAATACTAATTTATGCTTTGCTTGTTCTTTTTAAGTTCATGCACAGGAAAGATTTCTCCTGCCAAATTGTTATTTTAGTGGTTCCATCAGGAAAACAAAAGCAGACTAAATGGAGAAGTTAACCCTGAGGTTTCAGGAAGAAGCATGGAAGACCTGAACCTGGCAATACTCATTCCAGCTAAAATAATTCCAAGTACACAGCTTTTGTTCCAGTATTTGCGCCTTGAATTAGTGAAATTCCAAGGACCTCTCATTTCCTCTCAACCTCAAGATTTTGTTCTTCTGTGTATTTTCTTAAAAAAACCAAACAAAACCCAATACTACATTATCTCAACTCTTCTCATCCTCTCCCACTGTCTCCCCGCCTTCAGCTCCTGCACATCAGCTGTAGTAAGTTAACTAATTACAGCCAAAAATCTCAGTAGGGAAGAAGTTTTGCTCGTTTACTGGACTGATAAAGGCAGTTCCAGGAGAGCTTAAACACCACACAGTCCCCTGGGGTGGGAAGTCATCAGTCCAAGTGGATGCGTGCCCACCAGGAGCAAGAATTAATATTAAAATACTTTTCAATAACATAAGTGCTGACAGACCCTTTAATGAAACAGCTCTAGCACTCAGTTTAAATAACAATCTAGACCTGAAAGCTTACAGCATAAGGCCATTAGCAAGCTTCACAAATCTCAGGTAACTTCTTCACAGAATTTTAAAACAGTTAGCAAACACTAATTAAGCATCACATCACCTTCCAAACTAAATGACTGAATTCACCACGATAATACATTGGATTTTCCTGCCTGCACTTCAGGTTGTTTGAACAATTTGCTTTCTCATTTTCCTCAGAGTGAACACTCACTCTGCCCCTAGCAACCACTGCAGTCAAATCCACTACAAATACAGGGGCCGGGATACATTTTAGATCAATGAGTGAAAGCAGCATTTTCACCTTTTACCAGCTCTAAGTCTGGCACTATTTTACACCCATCGGCAGGTGGGCTCCAGGGAAGTAATACTGCATGCTGGCCATAAGGGTCGATGTATAGTAAATGTGGTCAGAACAGAAGATATGCTCCCAAAAAAGCAAGCTTCCCATCACCTCCCTCACTGTGGCATTAGCTGATACCACAGAAAGGTTGACTGCACACAGAGAAGATTACTTTCAAGAGCAGCTGAACAGAATGATCAGCACTCCATTTGCTAATGGACATTCAGCCTGCTAGATGAGGCTGAGTAGCCCAAAAAATACATATACACTGTGGATTTCAGGTCCTAAGCAACAGCGATGTAGTGCTGCAAGTCACTTCTGATTGGGCCGCTAGATTTATCAAAAGAAGTAGAGCCATTCCTGAGAAGAAGAAAGTGCTAAGGCTCTTTAAGTACGCATTACAGCAGTGAAGTAACATCAAAGCATCAGATTGGAGGCTTCAGTTTCTTCCTTTCAGACAGCAATAGACAGAGTAAAAGAGTTTGTTTAAATCCACAGAGAGGCAGAGCTGCATGCACAGGGTAGCCACTAGAGCTATGGCTTCCTTAACTCTTTGAGAAATCCAGAAAAACAGTTAGAGAAGTGCCCTTGGATGAAAGGGCCTGGATTTAGAGAGCAACCGTTCCTCCAGCCCTGACAATTTTTCTCCTTTCTGCAATAAGAGCACATGCACCCCAAGCAAAGCTGAATTTTACATATATCATCTTGGACTAAGTCTACTCTAAAGGTACTTATTCAAAACTAACTTAATTTATGCATTCTTCTTGTAAAGGACCTTTGACAAGCCCCTCATGAACAAAATTCAGAAGTGCCAGCACATTTTCTCCTACACAAGGCAACTGCACCTACTCACTACATATATACACCTCTGCAAATAAGTGCAAGGGCAGTTTTACACCCAGGCAAAAATCATTCCATGTCCTAGATCACCAGTGTCAATAAAGTGTGACATACCCATCCAAAAAAAAAAAAAAGGCAGCTTTACATTATGACCAGACTCCAGGGCCAGAAAGGCTCCTGACTCTACCTCAAAGTCAACTCTGTCTGGCTAAGCACAGGAGAAGAAAATTTAACCTCTACCAGGTGCCTCAACAGGTGTGGCTGCTTAGCAATGAGGCACAACAGCTGAATTTGGGCCAGTCAGCACCAAAGATGGCTTAGTGAGACCCAGTAGTGCAGAGATGCAGCTGACAAAAGTTATTAAGTGAAATTGTGCACTGGGGAGTGTCTTGTACCTCGGTATTTATGAGTGTGGCCATTTAAATGCTTTAGTACACTGTAGCAGTTTAGTTTTCCTAGTCTGTGCTCATCTGCTTTTTGGAGGAAAATCAGCTCTGTGGTAACAACAGTGTGATCAAGAGGCACAGAAGATGCCTATTTTAAGGGCAAGGTTACTTTTTAGATCTGTAAGCAATTATTTCTTTGAATTTCCACCTGGTGCTGGAGTAGCAGCACTTGGTACTGTAATTTCTGTTGCAGGAAAAGCTTTTTCTTAGGCTTGATGTCTAGGGAGGGGGATTAGGAGAAATAAATTGATGTTTTGTTTGTGTGTGTGGTTTGGGGATTGTGGGTTTTTTTGGGTTTTCTTTAAGGAATCAACTCCAGTGAATAATGTGAAAGTGCAAATCACTAGCGCTGGGAGCAGAGCAGGCATTGAAATATTGTGTGACTAGTGTTGCTTTACCTCTCAGATACCCCAGTTTGGGTCTGTCATGGTGGCAAGGGGCAGAGCAAGCAGGTGCCACCTTTATGCATCCTTGCTTCTCCCAGTGCCTTTTGCATTCCGTGTCGGTGAGAGCATGATGTCACTCAGCAAGGCTTTTCTGCCCACCTCTTCGTGGGCCTTGTGAAGCTCGGTTAGCCTGCAGGTTAGTTTCAATGATCTACAGATGTGTTTCAATGATTTATAAAATAGATATGCTGCATCTATTTGCCCTGTTAAAGCACACCAATTTGACTGTGTAAAAAAGCAAAAAGAAAACAAAGTGGGTGCAAACAGTCTTAGATCCACCCTTCTTTGTTTCTTAAGAAATCCGCTGGAAGCACTCATTTGGCTGAGAGGAAATTCCTTATTTGCATAGAACCCTCTTAAATCACTGCTCCTCGCTCTGAAAAGATTATGAGCCATTGTTTTCCTGCTCTCTGAAACCAGTGTTGTTGGGGCAGTGTCCCTACGGTGCCTCTGGAGGAGCCTTTTGACTTCCTGGCTCAACTTCTGGCAAGCAAACTACTTGCTGCAGGGTGGCAGCCGCAGTCTAAACTTGTGAAGAAATGTAGTTACACCGAACCTCAAATCAGCAAGGACTGAGTCCTCTCTTGCCAGACTCAAGCTCTTCTTCTGGGGAGTAGCAGAGAGACAGTCACAGTATAAAAAGTTGCACGTTGTCACTGAAGATTTAAAACTGCTGCTTTTTAATTTTAATGAATGAAAACTTTAGGAATTGAGGAAAAAAAATCTATGTAAAATGTTAGTCTGAGGATCACAAATTTTGGCCCAAGATCTTTCCCAATTTCAGTGGCATGGTTGATTACACACTGCAAAAAGACAACTGTGTCATATAATGCAGCCCATTGCTATATACAATATCTAACCAAAGGAATGATTCAGATGCTGAAGGTGCTACTGAGGCAAGTAAAGTTCACTTGGCAGGGTTTGTTTAAATCCTTATTATGCTTCTTTTCCTGATGGGGAAAATAAAGTATTTTCAAATAAGGAGACATTTTTCTCAGAAGTCATCTGGTTTCTTCAAACACTTTAGGAAAAAAAACCTCTGCTTTGTAATAGATAATCATAATTTATCTTCCACTGAGATCTGCTGTAGGAGGATTTGTTTCTAGCCTTGTTCTTTTACAGCAAAGAATTCAGAGTTCTTCATTTCTGCCAATCTTAACACTGTCTGTGTTACCAAACCACATTCTTCATTTTCCTGGTACCCCTACCCTTAAGTACTCTCGGTAGGAGATATAACTGCTTATCCACTCAGTGCCAAGCCACAAAGCTTAAATACATTTGAAACTCTTTCAAGGTTTCTAGGTGAAATGAAACATGTCATTTTGAAAACAATTCTTTCTAAATGCTGCAGAGTGCCATCACACAGTGAAATGGCTCTTGTTGCACACAAGCACCAGGGAATATTCACACCTGATGTCTACAAAAAGCTCAGAATGTGTAGAAATGCCCAGGGTTATGCTGATACTGGATACTTTAACATTCTGCTCGATGTTCCAGAAGTCCAAGGACATTCAGCAAATCTGATTTAGATGACTTGTTGGCAAGGAAAGGCTTATAAGTTTCCAGAGGCTTTTGCTTTTCTGTTTGTTCTTTTAAATAAGTATTCAAGGAACAAACAGCCAAGGTGTGAGAATTTAATATTTACCTAGAAAAGCACAGTAGGTACAAGGCAACTCCTAGAAAAAACTGCTGGTGCCCCAGTCCAGGTGAGGGCTGGGGTCTCAAATGGGTGACATTTTGTACCACACCAGTGCTGTTGGTTCTACAGGAGCTCAACTGAATCCTTCATGTGCCATTCAGACCAAATGCCCCCTGACTCTGGAGCAAAACCTGCCTGATCAGTGTCTGAAGGATGCAGCCCTGGGGCACATGGTTTACTGCAACTGCCAATTAGCTGAGAAAAACATCCTCATCACTGACTGAGTTCCCACTGCATTTTTATTAATCTTTCCAGGCTTTGACTGTGCCCAAAAGGCTTAACTGAGCTTGGAGAGGTGGTGTGCTAGGCAGGGTCTCAGCAGAGAGAGCATCTGCAGGAGGCAAAATGCAGTATCTCCAGGCAGAAAAAACCCATGCAAGTGTATTATGTTCTGCCCTGGGCCCTATCAATCAGAATGTATTATCTTCCCCTGAGCTCCAAGAATAAGGTGGCCAGATTTACATCCCTCTGTTTCACATGGAAACTGCTCAGGTCATCAAAGGCCAGCTAGCTGTGATCACAGAAGAAACATTTTAGTCAAACCTACAATATATACAAAAGGTAAAAATTCTTGTTGGCATCCCAGCCCAGAAAGGGACAAAAAAAAATCACAAATCAAAAGGGAAATTGGGTGTAGAAAATTGCTACATTTCTAAACCCTAAATTTTAAGATTTTGCTTTCAGCTCTGGAGAACGCCAGGTTGCTTTACAATTCAGTTTTTTCCTTGGTCTTTTGCTTTCTGATTACCAGGTGCTAAACTGCCTGGGGTTCATGCTTGCCTCTCACACAACCATCTTGGATCTTTGAAGTAATAATATGTGCTCTCAGATGTTGCACAAATAACCATGTCGTGTTTGCCAATTTTACTCTACTTGTCTGTTGTTAACAAACCATGCAATTTCTAGTTTCCTCCAATAAATTCAAGTGTAATTATCTTGTAATCTTGCAGGTATAAATGTAATCAAACCAGAGAATCTTAGTAATAATTATCAGGTAAGCACCAAAGACACTGCTGATCCCAGATCCTTCTGCATGATGCTAGTCATGCCACATGGTATTTGTATTTCTTTGATACTTTCCTCAATATCTCTGAGAACAGCCATGTGAAACTGGTTATCTTGCACATTATTAACTGAGCCCTCCAATTTGAATTGATTCTCCAGCTTGCAAGGCAATCACAAATCTTACATGGGACAGAGATATGACAATTTCATTCCTAGATAACAATGCAAATGTGAGACCAAGCTATGAATAACAATTAGAGTCAATCACACCAAAGTGGTTTCATGTTAAATTGCATTGCTTGGTGATTTTTTTTGAGATAACAGAGATTCCTATGCCCTGCGTGAGCTTCCTTTCAGGAAACATCTGCCAAACTTCCTGCTTGCCACAGTGGGGAAGAAGAAGACAATATAACTTCTTCTTTACCAGGATCATTGCATGGCAATGGACATCTGTGGGGAACTGCTTCCAGCTGGGCAGGAAAAACAGTGAACTAACAGCAAAAAGGGATGAGAAGAGACAAATACAATGAGGAGAACAAGTTCAAAAGACGTGAGACCTCTGAAAACAATTCACCTGGACACCCCTCTATTTTCTAGCACAGTAAGAAACTGAGACTAGCTTGACTTTGTGGATGCTCCTGTACTTTCTGAAGACATACAACAGTTCAAGAAATAATTTTCTATTTCAAGGCTATAGAAGTCTTTGTGTTTTACAGGGGAAAAAAAATGAGTTCTCAAAAATATCCTAAGGTACAGCACTGACATATCCTAATAGGCAAAGCCAAAAGGTCAGAGTTGCTAGGTAACATGCACCTCTTGCAGACAAAGGACAGAACGTGAAGGCCCAGTGCATCAAAAAGCTTTTGCTCATGTAAATGTAACATGAAGGCAGCAGTTTTACCTAATTGTTAACAGAAGTTCTGCTGGCTTTTCATCTCCCTGGGCTCATTCCCACTTCATCTGCTAATATAGCAAGTTATATTGAATTGGTTGTCATCAAAGTTTGCTGATCAGGAACCCAGTCTTTCGAGCTGGCAGCAAGCCTGGAGTATGGATTTATCACAATAATGAGCAAGGCTGGGATGTTTTGAATAAACATGGGTTCCCTTGGTGCAGGGCCAATTTATCAGCTGAATATGAGAAGTGCAGTTATGGGTATTAAATGCCAAAACTCTAAAAGCTTGGAGACTCCTGAGAATCCCACCATGAGCCAGCTCCCCTCTCCTGTATGCCTAAGCAACACAGGAGAGTTAGAAACACTGGCTGGCATTTGTATTTCCAGAGCATTTACATTTAATTTAATAATATTTGTAATGCATTCGGTGGATAAGCTGTGGCAAGTTTCAGCAAACTCTCTTGTACCCAAGGAAACCTGAATTCCCAATGGGACTGGAATTAAAGGCCGGAGCAAAGCAGAGGCTTACATGAGGCAGCATTGCTGGGAGCAATGGCACAGCCCTGCTGCTCACTGCTTGTTTGCCCTGCCCGGCTGCTGCCTGCACTTCCCACTGGGAAAGAGGGCTCCAGGGACACAAGGCAGCTGAAACTGCCCTCTGGGAAGAGGTAGAGGAGGTGGATTCCTTCTTCGGGAGACCCAGACTGGTTGGCAACCAGACAATCAGCTGGATTTTAAGGGCAGCATGGCTGACTCAGGGTCTGGATAAGGGCAGATGTGGGGCTGTTCAGCTGGCCAGTGGTTCTTGTTCTGCTTCAGCACTGACCAGGTTAGTTTCTTACCTTCTTCGAGGCATCATAATGTCCTTATTTTGCCTACACTCTTTTCCTGGCAACACCCAGCAGCATGGAGGCTTCCCTTCAGTCCCTCAGCTTCTACAGGTTTCCTACCAGCTGCCCTGAGAGAGGCTGTGATGCCTTCATTGCTCCTCCACCTGCTGAGGCACAAAATCCAGCTTTATCCAGTGATGGGCTGGGATTTTTCATGTAGGGACACACGTTTATCCCCTACAAGAAGTCCCCCTTGCCCCCTGAGAGCTGCAGCCCAGGTGTGACTTCAGCCATGCCATTGTCACCTCAGGGTGTGCTCTTTCCTCATGCTCCTGGCACCGTTTGAGGAGGACCTGCCCTCAGCATTGTTCTGCTTAGCCGAAAAAAGGCTTCTCTGTAGGGAGTGGAAAGAAATGACCGTCTGTAGGAAACAGTGGGTTGTGCTCCGTAAAAGGCAGCAGAGTAAAGCTGCTTTGGTACCAGTTTTCTCCAGGGCTTTGTCGTGGTCACTGATGGCTTTTCTCCACTGTCCACCGGTGACTGCTTTTTTGTCAGGACCCACAAGCACCTCATTTTCTAAATGGTTTGAGTTCTGGATGATGGACTCCTCTGCCTGGGGAAAGTGAGGGTGTGTGGCCACTCATCAATCCCAGAGGATAACGAAGCAAAGTTGAGGCCTGCTGCCTTCACAGCACCTTAGCCCCAGCAACTGGTGGGGTGTAAGGCCCAGCTCTTCTTTCTCTCCTGACATCTAAACTCCTGACATCTCGTGGCTGCGAGAACAAAGCCACATAGACATAAAGAAACTGTGCTAAGACAGTATGTCCTTGAGCAAAAAATGCTTGTAGTTAGAGAAACAGAAGCTAGGAATGAAAAACAGAGTGTATGCTAATACAACTTTTAGAGTAAGCCAATTAGGTAATGCCAGTTGTGTCTGTTAATGAGTAGTTGTCTGTAAGAGTATAAATGTAACCTATCTGAAAGAATAAACGAAGCTTGCTTATCCACTACATTAGTGGTGTGAGTCTTCCCTCCCAGCGAGAATAGCGACAATCTAAACTATCTGAGCTGCAAAGTTTTATATTACACTGCATCACTTTTCTGCAGCCTTCCATGCTTGGCCCAAAACAGCTCAATACCCCTAATCCAAAGCTGCAGACTGGGCTGTGATCCCGGCAAAGGATGAGACTGCTTAGCTCAGCACAGAGGCATCTGCTGTGTCCCCACAGCAAACCTGTCTTGTTCTTCCTTCTTATGTGGGGAAAAGCTAAATCTTTCTTGTGATTCAGAAGCTCACTTATTAAGCAATCTTCACAAGTAGAGCACAAAGCCTGCAATGTGAACTTTCACTAGTGTTGTGCCATCACTGCCAGCAGCAACCAGCAGGCCTAAAGCACATCATATTCCCCACAATCATCAAGCGAGAACTGCTCTCTGCTGCTCTTGTTGTGCTTTGAACAAAATCCTACCTCACTTCTAATATGAAACTCTCCAGAGGAGAGAAGGCAGAGCTTTCTCTGATGTAGAACAGCTGCTCGAGCTCATTGATTCATGTGGGACACCCAGAAACCTGCACAATGGTGCTTTGTTAAAGATGCTGTGACACAGCCTGTTAAAAGCAGTCACAACACAACACTAGCACCTTAAAGCCTAGAGAACCAGGGCAGTGAAGAGAGCAGACTGGTAAAACACAGATTGAGAGAGAAACCCTTCTCTGAACAAATGACAAACTAAACTTGCAAGGCACAACACCACAAGGAGTTATCTTGATGTTTAACTGGAGGCCAGCTGAGGCAGAGCAAAAGAAGTTTTTCCCCAGGAACACATGTAATGAATTTTATTGCACATACTGGGTCTTCAGCTAATGTTCAGTGATCTCTTGTGAATTAGATGCAAGCTTACTTGCACCTGAACAATAAGAATAAAGAACAAAACCTATGTCTTCAAGCACTGCTAGTGAGTGCTGCCACCCTGACATCCCTGACTTCAGTGCTGCAGCAAAACACACAAGAAACTGATGCCACCGCTTCATGTATTTGCAGAGAAGGTGAAATTCACCCTTAAGCAGTGGGTATCACATCTCACTCAAGCCTTCCAAGGACACTCCAGCTGATACACAGAAGTCAAGCATGAACTGTACCCCAAGAAAGAAGTGTATCAATACCAAAATCCTGATCTACCAGCTTCACTCCTCCAAAGGAACCCCCAAACCCCATGAGGCCAAGAAGCAGCTTTCATTCTTGGCAAGGTATAGCTGTGAGGATTAGAACATGATGGCAAATCTAAATCCTGATGAAAAACTGCCAGAGGCCCATAAGGCTGCCAAAGTACAGCAGGCAGGCTTTCACATAATTGCAAGTCTTCTTTTCTCAAATGTTCAACCTGATTGACCAATTAAAGTGTTTAATTCTCTGAGAAAGAGTCTATCATTAACTGTAATTTGTTCTAGTCTCACCAGTCCTTTCGTGGCTGCCTCTGGTGAAAGAACCATTATGTATGATCTCAATCTCCATATTATAATATGGAATTTTTGATAGTTTGCTATAAATAGGAATTGATTCATACAGAGAATAATGAATTCATTGCTAGTCTTTTACCAACTACTTAATGACTGTCAAGATACATTAAACATCCTTAGCCTTACACTGGAGCCTGAGTTTATTCATGGCTAACACATCTGACTGTATTACACACTCAGTGAATTAATTCCAGGTGAAAAATAGTCTCAGTGAAAACACATTTTAGAGTGCTTTATTTCATCATAAATATTCTCACTGATCATTATAAATGCCTTCCAGATGAAGCCACAAATAGATAATCTATTGCCATTGAAAAGAAAGAGAAAAAAACCCCAAACAAAATAAACAAACCACACCCCTAAACCCCAAAAAACAAACACAGAAAAACCCCCACAAACAAAAACAACAACAACAAAACAAACAAAATACCAAAAAAAAACCACCAAAAAACCCCAAACCATACCAAAAAAGCACCCCATCAAACAAACAGACAAAACCACAAAAAATAGAACCTAGTCCAGCATATCATGTTATCACTGTGCTCTCCTGCTTATTCTTGCCTGAAAGGCCCTGATACCATGCTAGGCCCAATACAAGTTCCAGGTACTTTTTAGGCCGTACTCCTTGCTAGGTGATTAAAAATATAGTATACACCCATTGATATCTTTAATTTTCTCAGTCCTCACTTTCATGCCATGTCTGTGCATCAGTATAATTCCCAAGGTGTACTGACAACTACATTTAACTTCAACATTTAACTTCAAAATAACAGCAGGCATTGCTCAAGGCTCACAACCCCCTGCTCTTACCTAGCCTTTCCTCATAGAACCAGCTGCAAAGATTGAGCCCAGGCTCTGAGAGCACACCAAACTCAACATTTTCTGCACTGAGGTGCTCCCAGGGCTCACAGATCCTCAGGGAAAGGTGTCTAAAACAAGCCTAGGATCTCACCATTGCAATAGGGAGAGCCCAAATGTACAGGAAAATTATTTTTGGAGGCTGTGTGTCTCTTACACCAGCGATCACTTCCCGTTCTTGCATTTCCAAGTCCCAAGGAGGAGTGCCTTTTATGGTATAAAAACATGAATCCATGGTTTGTATTTTCAAAGGAAACAGAGTAGAGCCAGGCACTGTGGTCCTACAGGGAAGGCCTGTGATGTACAATTACACCACAGAAAATTCCTTGGCATGATGTATATTGGCACTGGGAACAACCTGGAGGCTTCTATGCAATTGTTTGTGAATTCAGCATGAGCTCTCATTTATTGTTACATGCACTGGGTACGCACATTGAGTTAATTCAATAGCAAGGGAGGATGGATGACTGCAGTCCAGATTAGTCTCTCAGTATACCTCCAGGACTACTAAATTGTTATCTTTTTCTTTTCTTTTTCTTTTTCTTTACTCCAGTCCCATTAAATAGGCTGAGAATGCACAAAGGGATGATAAAGTTCATGGATAACTGCACAGACATTTCCTAAGAGAAAAGGGAACATGCCCAAACTTCATAGTCTAAACCAAATAGGAAGACAGAATTAGCTAAAGAAGCCATTTTAACTCCATGAAGGAGATAAGGGACTGAGGCACACTTTCCTGGAAGCAGATGGTGTTTTCTGGTGGAAGTGACTGTTGCAGCCAGACAATTGTTCCAGGAAACTGCTTGGACCATTACTGTCTTTTTTTCCAGGAGCAGCACCAGCCCTACCAGACCTGCCTCGTGTTTGCTCACGTTCCAGCAGGGCACCCTGAATCCTCCTCTGGCCTGGGACTTCTCTTCTGGGAGCCAAGCAGCTTCCCAGTTCCTAACAACATGGTGGAACCTGGTTCCTCACATTTCTTTTAAGGTCTCACTTCCTCAGGTAAAAGTGGCCTAAAATCTGGGCAAAGAACATGGTTTTGTGACTCCCATATACTCATGCAAATCCCTGCAATACATTTTCTGCTGTGGCACCTGGTCTCCCACTGATCATTTCAAATTAAACTTACCCTTGCAATTTTTAATGAAATTCATCCATAACCTGGTACAGACACTTGAAGTTTACATTGGCTCAATAAATTAGGAAGAGGCAGAATAACATGCCTTGGAACCTGCAGAAAATATATGTAGATATTACCTATCAAAAGGAAGAGAAGTCTTTAGTCAATATTCCTGAGGCAAAAGTATTAAGGTATATATAATACCATGCATATATCATACTATGTACAATAATGAGCTGGTACAGCTTGCTGGCAAATCGCACTAAAAACACACACATTAAGAACAGCTGTCTCAGTTTTTTGGAGCACTCATCTTTCCCTGGATGTTTTCACTAACCAGTGGCAATCCAAAACCTGTAATCCTTGTAAATTAACACTCTTTGTTAAATTAGAGATTATCATATTCAAAATATGTTCTTTCCTAGCTATGACAGGCCCTATGTCCTTCAAAAGCTGCTTGCATATAATAGCAGTGCAAATAGGAAGAAAAGATTGGAAATCAAATTATTTAAATCCCGATTCAAATGAGCCTGAGGAAGCCACGGCAATAAATCACCTCAAAGCACAATTTTTTTAATGGAAAACCCAGTGTGGGTAAAGCAGCAGGAGAGAGTATGAAAACAGACCCTTCCTGGTGCCCCTTAAACAGGAAATTTATACAATAGGCAAATAGGTCTAATGTTTGCACAGGTAAACTGGAGTATGATGTATTCCAGTTAAGCCAACTGCTATTTAAAATGTCCATTAACTGTTTGTGTTAAAAGGACTGATTGCCAAGTGCCATATTTCTCTGATTGCCATATTTCTCTGATGGGGGACAGGAAGGCCTCAGTAACAAAATTTACATTTCACGGTCCTCTGCATTCCTTCTTAAAGGAAGTATTCAGTAGACAGCAGAAGAAGAAAGATGTATGATTAATAATAAATTATATTCCTCACAGTCTCAACAGCTTGGCCTGAAGCAGAATCTTTCCAGAGGATGTTTAAACCAGAAAGCATCACCATTTTTCAGAAGATATACCATTATCAGGCTGCTTCTCTATTCCAAGGATAAAGAGTATTCCCAGTATTGGAGCTGTCTTGGGAGCACTGATGAATGTCATTCTTCCTGCAGAGGCTCAGTTGTGAGAGTGGATGTCAGGGAACAGGATACTTTGGGCCTCTGCCACCAGACCTCATCTGTCTGAGCCCCAGATATCCTCTTGATATGGCAGAAATAAGAATTAGAGCTGCACTGAAAGCGTATGAAGCCTAAAAGAAACCTTGGGTAGGACAGATGATGTTTTCAAGAAAATGCCTATTTATATATAAGTGTTTGGGCTGTTTGTAATAAAAAAATCACACAAGCTAGATATTATTACTATTATTATCATCATCATTATTATTATTTTATTATTATTATTACTATTATTACTATTATTATTACTACTATTATTATACTATTATTATTACTATTATTACTTTTCTTTTTTGGCAATGAAAATCCAAAGCTTTTCAATGAAGTCCAAGGAAAAAAAAACTATCTTCCTTCCCTAAAACCTTATTTTAGTTTAGTGGAATAGAATTGACAACAATAGGAAAGTAAGTCTTTGATTAAACCTAATGAATCCTATTGGTCATAGAGGAACACTTTGGCTGAAAGGCAGCATTGAAGAGCCAATGCTGTTATGGATCAGCTCTCTCTTGATAGCACAGCTATGCTGAAGTTGTGGTCCAGCTGACAGCATCCTGACTTTCACAGGTCACACAGGTGGAGACAAGGTCAAGTTGTGTTGAAAGTACATTACAGTCCCTCATTGAACCATTTTTCTCCCACTTACACAGGCAAGTTTAAACTGAGCTGTGTCAAGGTTAAATAACTATTTAGCTTGAGCCAGTGATTCAGACATTAAATCAAATGGAGAGCCTCTGGTACCTAAAATGTTTCTCTGTGATGGTCAAGAAGACCATGTCAGTCCCTTGTTTATTAAATATCTGTTCAAACACACTTCTCACTAGCTTCAGTTTCAGGCACAGTTTCAGGCAGTCTGAAAAGAGTGAGGAACTTGGGGTTACCTTAACAGACCATTAAACACATTTTAAACTGTTTCTCTACTCAAATAGCCAAAGTAGCCTGACTGAATGAAACACCTCAGCAGCAGCTACAACTACACAACACTAAGGACATCCAGTGTATGTTTGGATACCCAGCAACACTGAAAATTTATCAGCAGCTTTGGGAAGGAGAGACAAAGGGAAATTCAGAATGTGAACACATTTATTTCCTAGTACTTTCCCAAGATAGTTCTAATGGATGTGGTGGTTACATATTCTTCCCCCTCAGGGTTTTCATTCAGATTGCCCAGGGTAAATTATTTTGATAATGTTGCCCTGGCTTTCTGTGGTTTGGAAATAGAGCTATTATTTCCAAATGGATTTTCTGAACAACAGTGATGATGAGAGGCCATCAGTCGAGCATCTGCTGTGAGCCTTGGGGACGCTGACTGGAAATAGTATCAGAGGTGTTGTTGGAATAAGCAGTCAAGAAAAAAACAATTTTGATTAATGTGTACAGGCATTAGTATCAATCATCATTTCCTTCTCAGAGAAAGACCTTGGAAACACAGCACTTGAACTCAGCTGTAGACACTGCTTTGGACATGCTCATAATGCCTCTTTTAAAACAGAGCTTGCTGGGCTACTTCTCTTGACCTGTCAGGAGAATGGACAATAATCCTGAATGCAGCTAATTGCTCTAAACTGCATCTATGCACAGAAGAGATAATAAAAGATATTTCTCTTTCCCAGTAGAAATCAGCTACAGGAACTATTTATACAGGGGAGAAAAGGGGGTTGGTCATTTGACATAAATCAGTTCCCTTTGGTGTTTGCAAAACAGAGCAAGATCACAACACATGAGCAGACTGAAACTGTAGCTGAATAAATTTATAGACTGGTTTTAATTTGTTTTAAAAATAGATTGTAACATCTACAAGCAATCAACTGATGGTTTTGGTTCACTTCTGTCTAATCAGTGCTTCAATTGACACGTCTCCTAAAAATACTCGAAATTGAAACTGTCAGATGTTCACAATATCTCTTCTTCTGCCATTAGATAATATGCAATCAGTGATTATGGGCAGCAATGAAGCTCCTTAATTCAATGACTACACACCACCTACTTTCCCATTTTGCTGACAGAAGATCCAGCTGTTTCTGGTTTGTATCAATGCTCTTCAAAGACTGGCAAGTATAGTTACAAGACTAAAAATAGGAGCATTCTGCATCCCACATCAGTCACCCTTTTTCAGCAAAAGCATTTCAGAAAGTTTTCAACTAGAACAGAAAGAATGGCATTTATTTT
This sequence comes from Anthoscopus minutus, assembly GCA_013399455.1. NCBI lineage: Eukaryota > Metazoa > Chordata > Aves > Passeriformes > Paridae > Anthoscopus > Anthoscopus minutus. The sequence goes on from VWYI01003456.1 coordinate 23,127, forward strand.
TAATAAGCACTAGACACTCACACTGGTAATCATTGGGATATATTTTCTCCTTGTAACAAAAAGTGACAACATTACTGGTGGATGAGTTGGTTCTTGGACTTCTTTGCTTCCAATAAAATCATCCTGTACAGGGAAAATTTTATCCTGCTGCATCAGTCTTCGAGCCAATACATGCCTGCAAAGTGTCTAAGTATTTGCACCCTGGAGACAAACAGTTCACCTGTTTTCTTATCTGCTGTGCCATGGCTTCTTCTGTGAGGTTACATTCACTGTGAATGTTTAATAAAGTATATGGGAAACTCAAATCAGAGACGGCAGGTTCGCCTTGAGTGATGCTGGGATCTGTGCCTTTCTTGATGTGAAAGGTGGTGACACATACCACATCAAACTCATCATTCCTGTGACCAAAGATCCCACCCCACGGGTCTCACTGGTGGGACTGGGTAAAGTAGAGTTAGTCAGCAACATGCAGTTGTCAAAATGATTGTACAGCAAAATCAAGTATGCCTGCTTTGAGGATAAAGAACATTATTAACTTTAAAATGCTGCAAAGAACTGTTGGACCACTGAATTCCAAGAACTGAAGACTCTTTTTAATCCATGGTGTGTGCACGACAATGTTGAACACTATCTCAACCCAAGGCAGTTTTCATTAATCACTATTATTTTTAGATGCCTGTGAATATGGGTGCCTTGAGGCAGTGACTGTGATTACACGTTTATTCTGGGGTTGTGCAATATGCTGAGCTCCATTGGTGCATGTGCTTCTAAGTCCCCAAAGCTTTCAGATCTCCTGGGGTGCAGGTTTATGGTCTGTCCTGTGCCCAAGCCTTTCCCTCTACTCCTCCCAGCCCTGCCATGCTGTCAAGGCAGCAAGGAAGCAGTGTGGAAAGCTGTGATGTGTTTTGGGGTGGGGACATCTCCTCATGTTCTCCCAGCCTCCTCACTGCCATGAACAGAGACCAAAAGGGCTGCAGTCTAGCCTGAGGTACTTTATCTGGCTTGTCTCTAATAAATACCACAGTCCCAAGAGCAAATTCTTGCTGAGAACTATTTATGGTCAATTCACAGCCTGAAGAATAAATGCCATTACAGAATTAAAATATTTTGAATTACAAAGCTGAAGAAATTTTGTTCTGCTTTCACGGAGACCACACTAAAAAAAATATGTTGCCTTCATCACAGGGCCTTTACTTGCAAACTCTTTCAAGGAGAGGAAGCAGAAACAACACCAGCACTTCCCCCAGGGATGTGCAGGTCAGCAGGGTCCATAAGATTCCCAGAGCCTGCCCAGGAGCATTAAACTTCCCAGAACTTCTCCCTAGAACTGGCATCAGTCACCTCTGTGCTGTTGGTTGTGTCTTGTGGTTGTGTTCTTTCCTTCGTCCCTGTTGGGTATAGATTTACTACAAGGAGCAAATAGTACTGAGCCAGAAAGGCACCCTGGAATAAAAAAGAATCAGTTAAAAATACATTTAAATCTATCTGAGTGCAAGTCACAGGTATGGATTGTACTTCCCTCTAAGTCTAGCGTTTGTGCACTGTGTGTTCACCTACCACACTGGCACTCAGAGGTCTAACAGGAACAACTTTCTAGTCTCTGTCCCAAGGTGGGACAGAAAATGACAGAGTGGCACAAAAATATGTGAGAAACCAGCAAAGAAACTCGGCTGTCCCAAACATGGCAGTGTCAACCCACAGAGATTGGTGTAGCTCAAAGCTATGAGAAAAACAGTGCTGAAATGACTGAATTTATCCATGGCATGGCAAGGCAAGAGGGCTGTCCCCACAGATAGGTTCTATTTTAGGGACAAAGTTCCCCCACAGAACATAAAATCACATTTACTTCTGCTGAAAAAAATGAAGTCTCAGCACTGGGGCAATCAAATGGGAAATTGGTATTTGCTGAATTGGATTGAAGGCTTAAAACTGCTTTAGCTCTGCCTGCTTCCTTGCATACTTTTTACAGAAAAAGTCCCTCCAACCTAGGCTCAGGTTTTACCTAGGTCTAGTCTAGATGGATAATCTACATCTGACAGACACCACTGTTTTCTTCCCTTCCAGCCACATTTGGAGCCTTTACACAGAACAAGATGAAGCTCCATGTGCTCATTAATTAGCCTTTGCTCAAATGAGATTTTCCTCAATTATTAAACCTTTTTCCCTTTATCCCTTCCCCATTTGATTATTTTCTATCTTTATGCTCTAGGGAGATTTTCAGAGGTCTTGTTGTGAGGATTACAAAGGCAATAAGCAGATTAGCGAGAAGCAGCTTTTTGGTGTAGCCAGCATAATACAAATTAGGATTGTTTATAATTTTATTCTCTTATCCTTAACAGTTATTGCTGTATGCTGAGATACTTTGAGGTCTCTAAATAAACTGAGAGGGCCAAAGGTAACTGCATTATTTTAACTGGCCCATTAAGGAACACACTTACCAAAGAAAAGATCATGTGCACAATGCAACTATTAGCAATGTTCATCTTATTTTTTAAAGGAGCTATGGAAAAAAGAGTGATCTTGTGCAGAAGGACACAGGACTTCCGCAGGTTGAATTTATCTGTCTGTGTAAAGAGGACTGTGCCTGATTTTGAAGACTGTCTGGTTTCTTTAGGTTTTAAACTCTTCAAAGCAAGGAGTGACCTCTCACCTAGCCCAGCAGAGTGAAAGTCTGGGCTTGATGAAGAAAATGTTCATCTATTGCTAATTAAGAATAATATTGTTTAATATTTTTCCCTTTATCTGCTGGGAAATTTACTGGATGCATTCACTTCATAGTGAATCTAGTTTAAAGCAGAAATTCACCACCCTATCACCAGGAAGTCCAATGAATGCAAAACTGGGTATTTTATTTTAGTTTCTTCCACTTTTCCCTTTGTAGCCCCTGCTGTGTTCAGGTGCTAGACCAGATACTCAGGGAGCAGAGCTTGTTCTGGTAGGCAGCAGTTCCTCTGACTTCAGGCATTCCTGTAGCTTTTAGACAGCTGCAAAAAGAGATGGGGAAAATTAAAAATTGATTGCTCTATCATGAAATAAATATATGCTCTGGCATTTGACTGTCCAGCAGAAGTGGTCAGGCAGTTATTTATATCACTAAGAACATCAATAACAAGGTGCAGTGCACTGCAATAGGGGTTCATTAAAGAACTGATGAAAAGACAGTTATTTTTAGATTGTGAATAGGTCTGAGGAAGTGAGCTCTAAAACTCCTGAGGAGAAAACAAAATTCGCTGTGTTCAGGTTTACCAGCATTGAAAGCCATTCCCCTGTCTTCTGTTAAAAACATATGAGAGTAAATGTCAAGCCAAGCCAATGATGTCCCCTGACTTCTCTGAAAATGCCTCAATCCTTTCAAAAGAGCACTGGGAGAATAGGCTGAATGACTAACTGGGAGATTGTGCTCTCTGTAAAATCCCATAGATTATGTTGAAATTCCCCAAAGGCAGGATGAGCAGAGATGCTGGGATCTGCACAACAGCTCAGCCTCGCTCCAACCCCACAACAGGCTCCTTCCCCACATCTGGGGCTTTAGGGAGGACAGGAATAAGGAAATCCTTCTCTTTGGCTTTTTCCCCCTTGAAACCTGAGATGATTTTTAATGTGTGTTCATGTTTTCCCTCCTTTTCCTCTCCACCTTCTGTTCGCAAGGGCATAGGTGTTAGCACAGGGACAACTGCTGAAACCTATGCTGCCCTGACCTAGGGAAAAATTTTGAGATTGGGAGGCTCAGAATCCATAACCCCTGTGCTGACACCCACCCTCAGAGGCTGCTGCACTTTTTTAAGCCCCTCTCTGTGGAAGGCAGCACCTGGTCCCTGGATAAGGTTTCCAAATGACTAATTCTGTTTGTGCATCCCTGTGTTCCATAACCTTGCAGTTCATGCTGTCTCACTTCTCTTTGCTGGGAAGGGATGGGAGATGTTAGGTGAGCCTGGAGACGGCACTGCACAGCTATGGGGTACCTGGGTAAAATATCCACAGGTAGATATCGTTTTTCAATACAAAAAATATATATAGAGAGTACACACACCTATGTCTTCTAATACATACACATATATTCCCCTGACAAGGTGTTTAAGGTTTCACATAACAAGTCAGTAATAAGAACATTAAAATATACTATAAATCAGGCTATTAGAAAGGCTGACTGGGACATTTCCATCCCTGCAGATTTTTCAAGCCTTGCTGAGGGCTGCAAGGTTGCCTGATGGTGTTTTCAGCAACTGAGACAGACACCTCATGGTCCTTTCTTTCCAAACTGGCTCAGGATCTCTTCCTGCTCTCAGTGACAGTGACTGGGGCGCAGCCAGCCTGCAGGAACCTCCCATCACACCCCGCAGACATTACTCAATACTTGCCCTCTGAAAGTTCTTATAGGTTAAGTCTTCTCGATGCCAGGAATTCTCAGCTGAACATCAACACAGCAATAGCCACGTACTCTCCATCCCCGCAGTGAACCCGGGCAGATTTGTTGTTGGTTGCTAAAGGCAACTCCTTCTGACTGATGGTTTCCAGGAACTTTCCACCAGCAGGGTCAGCCAGGTCTATCCTCTTTCCAGGGCTCTGCAGACAGGCAGAGGCTATAGGAGGAAAAGAGGGAAATTGGAAGACTGTAAAGGTACCAGAAGTCGTTCAGACTTCTGCCTGTGAGTAGATTTTAACCACAGCAGCAGCAGCAAGGACTCTCTGTGGGAGCTGGTAAGTGGTACCAGTTGCCTGCTGCATAAAATAAAGTCAAAACAAAACAAAAAGTTCATAAGACTATTTCAGATCCATCCATGTTAAACTCTCTGCTCACTTTCTCATACTAAAGTCATCTCAGTGAAGCAAATCTCTTTTTAAATATTTATCAGAAGAAAAGGGAAATGGTCTGAAAGAGATTTGCACAAAGCCTGTTTATCAGTCCCAGGCATGCAAGTTGATCTATCAGCCTTGCTGTGACTCTGGGAGCAGTTTCCTATGCCTGGCTCATATACTTCAGAAGATATGGAAGCATTTCTCGGTGCACTTGAAATGTTTGTTCTCCAGATTTGTTCTTCTAGTATTTTTCTCCAACAAGCTTATTTGTCTCTTTTAAGGCTTGCTTTACATTACATAGTCTCTTTGTATTCTCTGCAGATGAAAAGCACATGCATTTCCACTCTTCCCTCATTATAATGCTGCCTTCTGAAGAAAAGCATCTCCTGTGTTCTAAAAAAATATTGTTATTAAGTTTTTAAAAATCTGTTGATGACTGATTGGGAAATAGTTAACAGCATTATTTTCCCAGCTTAGCTTTATAACCATTTAATGCTTTCTGCCAAAACAGTGCAAACCCCTTCTTGTAGGTGGGTCTGACAGCTCTATTGTTAGGATTGTTCAAGTATATTTACTAAACGTTAGATATTTTAGCTAAAATTTCCATGCTGAATTTGTACCTAAACCTGAAACCACATGGGGAAATCTTAGCCAGAACTTTCTCTTATCTCTAACACCAGGGCTAGGCTGTATTTTGTCTTGTCAAAATACTCTGGTAATCTTTTTCAGAGAGGCTTTAACGCCCTTAGCCTTTGGAAAAGGAACATGAGATTTGCCTTTGTGAAAGCTTGCCCGAATTTAACATTAGGAGGCATTAAAAAACCGCTGGCACCATTTGGCCAGACCCAGAGACGGCATCACTCTGACCTGCTGCGCTTGTTGAAGGGCTCTGGGATAAAAGAACGGAAAGGTCCCTGCCTGGCTCCTTCTCCTGGCCTTGAGGTTGTCTCAGCCTCCTCAATGTCACTCCTCTCTCTTACAAGGCCCCTTCACACACCTCACTAATCCCACAGGGAGGGACTGGATGAGCGGACTGGATGAGCTCTGTGCTAGCAGTCAGAGGTAGATCCAAGGGATAGAAGGCAGGGGGTTGGACACAAAGATTTTTGAAGTCCTTTCTGACACAAACCATTCCATGATTCTGTGATTCCTGCTCCTCTAGCCCATGGATGGGGCACCAGAGCAAATAGCAAGCCCTCCTTCCCTCCTGCTTTCCCAAGATTTCTCTCTTCCACATGAAGAAGGAAACTACCAGAACTGTACAGCACTGTGAGGAGTTGGATAAGGAACAAGAAAAGGAGATTAGGTTGTGAGACAAAACCTGAGGCAAAGAACGGAGACTTGAGGTTTACAGAGGTTGCCTGGGGTGGAGAGAGGGAAGCTGGGCATAACATGGGGGTCAGGATGTGGCCCCTGGGACCTCCCTCTAGTTTGCATGCCCTAGGTGATGGAAGAACCCACAGAGAACACCCGGCTGAATAACATCCCAAGAATGAAAAGGGGAAGCTGGAAAGACCAGGCTGCAAATAGGCAGGCTGAAAACTGGTCACTGGAACACATCCCTCTCTGGAGCCTGGAGAGGAAATCAGGAGTCCACTGCTTTTCTGCTGGCAGCAAATACCTGCTCCAAAGTGTGTCCTGCCTCGCCAGTGGCAAGTTCACAATCACTATTGGCATTCCTTAAGCTCAGAGAGCAGAATTGCTTCAGCAGGTGAGGGGGTCACTCTCCTGCTGCTGATGTTCTTGTTAGCAAGACTTGGAAGGGCAGAAGAGATGCTAATCCAGTGTAAAAATAGGTACTTGAAACTCTGAAAATTACTGTTCTCAATACAGATAATCTTTCTTCATGTTCCTTATGCATATCACAAAGGTCAGCAGAGGCTTTTTATTTCTGTCCTTGTGACCCTCAGCACACAGACAATGGGTGTGCAACAGGGACCTGTTTGGTCAGGTTTATTTAATGAGGCCATTGCTTTTCTACAGCAAAAAAAAGTACAAGGTCATGGAAGTAAAGACATGTTCAGAGTAGCTCAGAGAACAAGGGACCAGATGAAGTTTTCAGTGACCATGTAGCTTTCCCTGGCACTTAAAAAACCTTCTCTTTTCAGAGTAGAAATAATCTTTTATAATGTTAATGCTCAGTCACACCGTTCTACTATACCACCCTACAAGCAACACCCAAAGGTTTAAAAGCAAATAGGACCCCAAATCTGCCATGTTGGCTGCAAGTTCCCAAGATTTCCCTTCATTTAGCAGCCATGAAAGGCTGTTTGAACTAAGACATGGCGCTAGCCTCGGGAACAAATGCACAAATGAGACAGTGCTCAGGTTCCTGCAGTTCTGCATACACTGTTACATTTCAGCTGTGCACACCTCAGCATGGCTCAGGACCACAACAACCCAATCTCTTTCAAAACTGACCAAAATGGTGAAAATCAAAGGGCAGACTTTATCCAAACAAGCCCAGCTAACTTCATATAGGCTACCAAGCACTTTTCAAGAAGGAGTAATGTTGAATCCTTCCTCATTTGGAGTTGATTTTAACATGTGATTCAGAACTGAAAGTCTCTGTTTCATTTTATTAATATCTCCAGAAATTTAATCTTGGAGAAATCTGTTTTTTCAAACTGCAACAATTAACAATTCCTCTCCAATGCCAAAATATATCTGTAAGCTTGTCTTTTTGCCCACCAAACCAGACATCAAACCAAACAAAACAGTCATCCAAATGTTTATAAAAACAGCCAGGCCAGGTTCTTCAGGTTAACCCCTGGTGAGTTTGGGGCTGAGGGAGAAATCTGACCTGATACACAGAAGAACTCAAGTTTTTTTGAGTACTGCCTGCAAGCTGGATGTAGTTTAACTAAACACTTATATACTGCCCCTCACTTGTTTCCCATACCCCCACATGTCATTCTGAGTCAGAAAGGGCCTTGCTGCTTTTCCAAGTATTAAAATCCTGTTACTGCCCCAGCCTCAGGCATGACTGCAGTGTGTAAGGATGGTGACAGTGCCCTGATGGTAGTCAGGCTGGCCATGGTGCAGGGACAACTTGGCCTATGACTCTCAGCTGCCATTGTATCCAGCTTGGAAGAGATTATTGTGTTCTGTCTTTTTGCATCACACAGCTCATCATCACTTCCAGCTGCTGCTCTGTACAGCCCTGCAGTGACTGTTTCTCTTACAACCATGTCGAGCACATACCTTTCACCCCAAATCCCCTCCTCCATCGTCTCCCTTTACCTGCTAGGCCTCACCAAGGCAAACACTTTTTTCCCTGCACTGCCTGCCTTCATCACACAGCTCACCAACTCCCTCCATCCCATTTTTCTCAGCCTTTCCCGTGCTGTATTTTATAGGCTAATATATCATGCTGCAGCCATACTATGCAGAGTAGCATTTCACTGCATAATTCCAGAACTGGATGCATTCATCTCTTCCCCAGTCACAGCTCAGAAAGCTCCTCTGAACAGATGATTAGTGAGTCAAAAAGTTTATTAGAAGACAAACAACACACCAAGGTAAAAACCATAAGCACAAAGCACAAAGCGTGTTCCTGCTCATGGTTCCTTCTGGTGCCAAGAGGAATATGGCTTTTAAAACTGTGTTTAATGGCCTAGTGCTGGCTCTCTGTGCTCTCCTCAGGCTGTCATTCTTGTAGGTTTCAATACAGAGCAGAGTTCAGGTTTTCTGTAATGTCCCTGAAGACAGCATGGATCTGCACCTCAGTCACTCTGTGATGCAATAATGTCATGTTCTGATGGTCCTGGACAGAATGCTTCCCCCCAGGTTTCCCAAGGTATTCAGTAGGAAAAAATACAATACCTTTCCCAGTAGGAAACAAGTGTGGAGAGTGTCTCCTTCCCCCTTATATGTCAATACAAAATTTTGGTTTTAACATGGGGCGTATACAATGCATAGAGGACCACCACAAGGCGTGTACCGTAAGCAACACATCATTACCAACAACAAACATTCAAAAGTTGTAAGCTAGAGCTCAAAACATTATGCAATTGGCACTCAAAAAAAAAATCTCAATACAAAACATTTAAAGTGTATGCTTTTCAGCTTTATCTAACCACGAGAATTAGACCCTCACTTTTGAATAATTGTTTGAATGATGCCAGAAAAAAGGGCTTTAGATAAAACAATACTTTGAGATATGTCAAAATATAGGGTTTTAAACCTGCAATCTGTGTGTTCATAGAGTATTTTTAAGAGTCTGCAGAGGGTAACTAAGAAAAGCAAACCTATTTTCTGCAGTATTAAATCACTATACAGGAACTGACATTTCCACTGGAAAAAGAAAGGTTTTGAGGTGCTGCAAATTGTAAAAGGTTGAAAAACATGTTTCTGGTGATTTTGACTGAAGCTTTCAATTATTCAAGTGTGTGAGGGCCCCAGTTCTACTGAGGTTAACTGGGATTTGTTCTAAATCCCATAGGTACTTCGGAAAGTTCAAACCAGAGTTTTTGGATGAATGGTTCCAACTGTGTATAATGTGCAGAGCTCTGATTTTTTTTCCCTTTCTTAATTTTTTTTTGTCCAGTGGAGGTGTAAATCCCTGTGTGTAGCATTTAGGCCTGTGTATAGCAAGGCAGCATTTTTTGATTATGTTCTGCAGCCCCTTTCCTGACAGTCCCTGAGCCTTGGCATTTCCACACAGGCTGCCTGAGCTTTTATAGTGACTTGCTCCTGTTCTTCAGCTAATATTTCTGGGAGGGATTTCAGGGATCTTTTTTGGCTTGGGAGTAGTTATTTAAAATGTCAAGGAAATGATGAATGGAATCTGCACCCATGTGTTACCACAAAGATGCCTTGCAGACACTTCCTCAGATCTCAAGGCATCTGGCTGGGGCTTTCTTACGTCACCAAATACAATAGAAGAATAGTAATGATTAGCAGTTGTATAACAGCAGCACATTTCTCCAAGTTCTTTTTGCCTGGATGTTTATAAAGCTCTGCTGGAAGAGAAACAATAGTTCAAATAGGAAAACTAGGGAAGAAGCAAAGTTCCTTGCTTAAACCACAAATCCATCTCAAGATAGTGGCTAACACACAATTCAGATTCTGTGCTCAGTGAAGGCAGGTTTATATAAAAATGAGTAAAAAATATTTTAGTTTCAAAACCCAAAGATTTCTTGTTAGTAGCACTGAAAAAACCACATTCAGTTCCTTCGAAAGCTGTCTTGCAATTCAGAAATTATGTGTATTAGCTTTTCTGTGTGTCTTTTTCACACTAAAATTTGCTCAAACCAGAAAATAAGCATGTGGAGCAATAAATTAAAAAAAAAAGAGAGAGAAAAAGAACTTAAAAAAACTGAAATGGTGCAAAAGGAAAACAAGTGATTCCTGAATTCCAATGATTTCTTGGTGTTCCACTTTTGCTTAAGGCTAAGTCAGTCCTTTCAATTAAACATTCACAGGAAGGGTAAGGTTGTTCATGCTCTGAGTCAGGGTCTGTCACTGTATTCCTGGGTGAGCTGCCTAAATCCTGCCTTCCTGGTCCTGCTGCTCCTGGGCAGGGCAGGAGGAGGCTTTGTATCCCTGTGGTGTGGGATGATGGAGCCCCAGTAGATCTTGCATGAAAATGCCTTTGCTCTGGCCTCTGGAACAAGCCTTTCCTTCCCCATGGCATTCCAGCCCTCAGTTCTCACTGATGCCTCCTTGTGATTTAAGAGTTTGAGTTTCCCAGGGTCTCTCAAGGGTTAAAAACAGAGAATGTTTGGGGAAAAGGTTTGTGCTGATGGTGTCTGTTGGGAGCCAAAGATCTGGAAATTATTTGTGATATCAGAACAGGAGATGTCAGGTAGGGCACTCAGTGCTGAACTTCAAGTGTGTTATTCTTAAATCCTGGGACAGGCTTAGAATTGCAATAATTAGCAAAATAATTTCAGCATAAAGTGTGGGGGTTTTATATTCCTTCCCTCTGCTCTGCCCCTATAGCCTAATTTGGCATTCACAGGAGGGAAATCATACACACTTCCTGTCCATGAGAGAGACTCGTCCCACATGGTGATGCCGTCCCTGAACCCCTGCCAGCCTCCCCTCCCTGCCCCAGTCCCGGAGCGAGGCAGTGGCAGGAGCTTCTCTGCTTACACAATCCTGCTGGCAGAGACCAAGTCCAAGCCCAGAGCAATTTCCAGGGCCTCTCATGCTGCCTTTGCTCTTTCCTCCCTACTCTTAGCCATGGATTTTCTAGCCTGGTTTGCTGCAGCACCCTCTGCAATTCAGCTTTGAGTCCCCACTGAGATTTTTCCTTCTCCTTTTTCTAGTGAACAGCTCTATTCTGAGTTTCTCAGTGACCTGCAGGGATTATCCCAGCATGCTGAGTGAGCCTGAGGGATCAGACTTGCTCCAGTTCACATCTGTCACCTTGTCCCTTGGCTGATGCTGGTGCTTCCGGGAGCATTGCTCCTCCAGTGCTTATTACACTGAAGCATCTCTCTCCCCAGCCAAGTTTTTAGCCTCAGTGGCTCATCCTTCTCGCTGATGGAGTTTGTGTAGCCTTCAGGTTTGACTTCTGGAACTGCTGCTCACACATTTTTCTTGATGATATCACATGGGCTGGGAACATTGCCACGCTTCCCCCACCACAGGTGATCTGGGCACCATTGTATCTCCATGGGGTCATTTTAGCTGCAAAAGTCTAAGCAGAGATAACTTAGGAAAGGGTTATTAACACTGCAAACCTTCCCCAGATCTCCTGGCAGGCCGGTTGCTTGATGGGGCATCCACCCAGGCTTTTTGCACACTTTTTGATTGTGAAAGCTCTTCCACAGAGGAGCTTTTTTATTTGCACATGGCTGGACAGCACTTGGCACATGCTAAGCGGCATTAGGGGCCACTCCTGTGATATGTTGCTGCCTGGCATATAAGATTTGATGTGTTTCATTTTTTCCTGGCTGTAGGCTCCACTGCTGTGTCTCTCCATGCCTCCATCCCAAAGGATTATTGCCACGGCACTGCATCCCCGGGTCTGTAAGGAACAGCCAGCTTTATTAGCACAGCTGTCTCTGTGCTGTTATCAGCTTGGCTCATCACAGCAAGACCTCTACAGCCTCCCTGGAATTTCTGGCAGATACTATCACTTCCTAGGTATAATACATTACCCTTTAATAAATTAGTATGTGCCTAACTTTAATGACCCAGGGAAAAGCAATCTTTAAATTGATGGTATCCTTTTAAAATCATTTAACCAAAGATAAGTCTTACGTAAATTGTGCAGTGTGTTAGTTATATCCACCTTGAAATGACTGAACAGGCAGCCTTCTGCTTGTGGGAGATTCACATTTTTAAAGACACAGCATAGAGAACAACAGTTCCAAACTTTCCCTTTCACTGCTCCATGCACCATCAGATGGGTTTGGGTCCATATCCCCTCTCTGGGCTATTTTGCTTCTGAGGAATTAAAAGATTTAATTCTGGAGTTTTGTACTATGAATTCACTCAGTGCTGCACAAACAGCACTGCCCATTTCAGGGCCATAAAACTGCCCTCAGTCCCAGCGCAGGACTCACATGAGCCCTGCTTCTGGCACAGTTTGGCGCTGTCTGTGCAGGAAGCTCACTGCAGATCCCATTCTGTGTACCCACGTAAATTTGTCAACCAGTAACTGGCAGAATGGTGCTCCAGGAACAGAGCATTCACTCACTTTGTTTACCTCACTGGAGCCTATGAAGGACTTTAATTTTTCATACCCTTCATTAAAAGACACCACAGAGAGGACAAATTAGCAAGCAGAGCTACAAATAGATTACAGATGTGTGGAGTTTTCTTTGGAAGCTCGAGTCAGAACTGATTTGGCTGGAGCTGTCTGACACTCGTGCTGTGGCGTGGCTGTCGCACAGAGGGATTTCTCCTGTGGCACAGAGGGAAGGGCACAGAGTGCGCAGGACCAAGGCAGATACCAAGGGCACCTGATGGTGCCCGCAGACTTTTCCAATGCCAGAGGAAAGCAGGGATTTTCTCTCAACAGCTTTGAAAACTAAGGCTGGTCTGAGGGATTTGTGTGTGCACCAATTAGGAAGCTGGAAACACATATATTCACTTGGCAGGAAGCACGAGGTTTTGTTGACACTCCAGGAGTTTTCTCACAAGATACTGAGTGAAAACCATTTCCATCAGATTCCCAGGTGATGCCCTGCATTAGCCTGTCATGTAAGAAAGCAAATCATGGCATGCTTGGGCTCTGAAACCACTGCCAAGCCCTGAGGAAAGAGTAGAGAAGGTGAAACTGTCCCCTTAATTTCCTGAAGACCGAAGTGATGATGACACAGAGCTCTCAGAAAAGAAGACCTATCAGTGTCACACACTGAGGAAGTGACTCTAAGTTCAGGCCACCCCTTCACATCCCTCATCCCCTTGGCTTTTCTCTCTTGTATTTACACCGCAGGTGTAAGAGGAGAGGTGACCTCTCCTCTTCTTTGGGCCCATGCCAGGCATAGTTGTATGTCCTGATGTACAATCCCACCGTGGGCTATTCCTGGTCTATAGATGGGGGGAATGACCCACAGGACACCCACAGGGACAACAGCCCTGCACTTGAACATCCCCTTTGGCTGCAGTCTATCTATGCAGGCATCTCCCATGGGATGATCAGCACCAGCACTCTTTTACCCACATGGAAAGTAAATACTGACCATGAGAAAACAAATTAAAAAGGAATACTTGCTCAGATTTGAGACATGTCCTCCGTCAGTGGAAGTTCATAGTACCACACATTAAATGAGACTCTTCTGAGAGCGCGATTCTTTTTCATGGAAGAGATGCCAGGCTACTCTCGAGGACACTGGGTCTTCTGGGTATCTACAAATTGCTTGTATAAGATGGGAAGGTGGATGTGTTTAAAAAAAAAAAATCAAAACCATCCTAGATACTTCATGATGGCACTTGTGAATTAAAGCATTGATTTTTCAAAGCATTCAGTTTTTTAATTTTTTTCAAGGTTATTATTACTTTGAAGTTTATAAACACTTAATACTGGAAAAGAGAAAAACAGCCCTCATTTATCCTAGAATGATTTAGATCCTTGTTTTCATGATGAGAGTCTTTGGCACAGATTATGGAAGATGAAATATTCACAAAGTGCAAGACAAAAAGAGGTGCATAACTTTGGCAAACTTTCCCCAAAAGGGATGGGAACATTGTTTTAGGAAGGGTGCCCTTGGATGACAGAAAAACAAAAAGAAATTACGATGAAAGAAAACAAAAACAGCTTCACAGCAGGATTTAACTGGCAAAACACAAACAGCATCATCTTCTTAAGCCTCTCACTACTAAGAAACAAAAATCTGTCTAAATCAAATTTTCCTTATAGTCAGCCTGTCCCTCTCTATGTGATCCAAACAACAATGTCCTGTTATTACCTTCCTTCATTTCTCAGTCTACAGGAACTATTCTTGCATGTCCCAAATGCCTCTGACTTCAATGCTAGCCTCTAAAATATTCACTGTACCATCTGGAACACCATTTCTCACCTGAATGTAGGCAAGAGTCTCTTTTGAACTGAGAGACCTGCACAGCATCTCTGAGATATGCCTGGATCAACTGCATTATCTGAGTGCAAAGGGCTTATCATTGCTTTACAAGTGGTGTTTGTAGAGCTCTGATAAACAGAATGATTATCTTATAGCAGCTTGGCTCTTCCTTTGTTCCTGTCTTTGGCTGGAAGGCTGGGTAATTAGTTGAGAAACCCTCTTCTGCTACAATACCGAAAAAGAGAGCCTTATTCAAGACCTGGTTTTCAGCTTCCCTTAGCATTTCAAACCTCACACCTCTGCCGTTTGCACATATAGGTCGTAGAAAACAAATTAAAACTGACCAGGAACAAAAGATCACATGATCTCTTTGTTTAGGCATGACACAAAGCCAGTGACATGAAAAAGCAAACAAACAGCAGAAGTCAGGGACAGGTCAGAAAAACAAAGAGATTAGAGGTTGCTTGTTATTGCTTGAAAGAATAAAAATTGGCCTAAATCAATTTACTGTGTATTTTCAGCTTTCCTGCTTGCCTTTCCTTACGGAACAAACCCTTGAAAGCAGCTTGGAGCTGTGATTTTACAGCAGGGAAGAAAAATACATCCAGTGAGTGTCAGAGGGCTGTGCCTGCATCACTTAATTTCCTTTGCCCACATGTACAGAGAAAGTTTTAGTGAACAAATTAAATGATGTCTATGTGTTGGAAATTTCTACCATGTCATGTTAACAGATCCCTTTTGCAGCTGAATTCCTCAGAAAAACATTAATACTTTAACAATTTTGCTGGGTTTTGACCAACTATATTTGATGTTAATATTTTTCCTGCCATTTAGCTATTACAGCCCTTATTCTGATTTTAAATCACTTTCATTCTCTTTTGAGGAATTTTGCTGGTGAGCTGCCTGCCATAAAAGACATAATAATAAAAAAATGGTACACCAATAATCAGATTTCAAGGAAATTCACTTACATAGCAGATTCCAGGTAAATGTAGGTACTTAAAAAAACCAAACAGAGCCATTCTCTCTAAAGCTATTACTTTCTCTCTTCCTCTGCTTTCTCTAATAAGAAATTAAAATCCATCATGTTCAGGACATTGGAATATTCATCATTATGTTCACTGGAGAGTTGTGCTTCAGGAGTACTGGAGGTAAACAAATTAAATCAGTGCTCATTTTTACTTGGTATACAAAACTAAAGACTAGATCCTCGTTAAGTACAAATCATTATAGCTCTTCATTGAAGCAATGCTGAGAATGTGGCCTTAGACCCAAAATGAAAATTACTCTTCTCCAGGCACTATGGTTATAAGTATGGACATTTTCAGAGGTTTTGCAGTTATATTTTCACATGAGAGAATGATATTTTCTCTTGGGCAAAAATGGATTATTGCAGATCAGAGCTCCCTCCTGGAGTTACAACCAGGAGACGATGCCACTCGCCTTCAACCACCAGCAGAGAGCCCCAGAAAGTTCCCTACCAGGAGGATTCTGCTCCTCCTTGCAGGAATGCTCTAGGGGATTTATGTGCTCTATAAGGTGACTTTTCCTCTTTCCTTCCCACAAAGTGACCTTGGATCACCACCACCACGATGGAACATGAGCAGCAACACCCTCCCTTCTGACATCCTGCTGCTGCTCACCAGTCCTTCCCAGTTACAAGAGATGTGGAGCTGCAAAAAGGGAACTGGCTGGGCCAGACTGAGCTTGGTAACTGAGCAAAAGAGCTGCTCTTAATAAACAACTGCTTTAAAATACTTCCTTAGGACAGAAAAGAGTACATTGTGTTGGGATTATATCCCAGCCTGAGCTTACACCACCACTGTTCCAGCTATCCAAGACTGACTTGGTCATGCCTACACCATTCTCCAGTTTTTTCTATATGGGCATATTCATACCCAAGGCTGCGGGGGAGGCTCTTTTTGCATCAGGATGCTGGAAAAATGCACCTCCCTTATGCTCCCTGGAGACTGGGGGCTGGCTGTGCAGAAAGCAGCTGGTGGGAAGGGTTGCCAACCTCTGATCTCCCCTGGGCCAGCAAACATCAGAGATGAGGGGTGTGTGGAGGTCTGGCTGTGACCCCACTGCCATGACTGCTCAGATCCATCCCTGCTCCCACAGGAGAGAGAACCAGGCTGTTGCACAACAAATTTGCAGGACTTGTGGCTTGGGGGAAGAACACGAGGCACAAACCAATACTGAGAATCTCCCACCTTGATTCACCAGTGAACTCTTGGCTCCTAACAGATTACAAGAAGCCAAGACACATGACTGTTACAGTCTAACACAGAAAACACTAATCCAGCAAGGATGCGCACAGATCTGCAAATGAATGCGTGGTTGCGGATGCAGCATCACACAGGCTTACAAGACTTCTGAAGATTTTGGCTTTTAAAAAAAGACACCATGTCAAAAAGAAAGAGAAGGGACAAGGAAAGCGGCAGGAAGAAAATTTTAAACCCAATAACAACCAGTTGATAATGTAAATATTTGAAATTTACTTTGCCAATTTCTTTGCTCTTTTTCAGTTTGAAGTAGACAATAAATGAAACCTTTCAAAAACAAAGGGCTCGATGAGGGGCAACAACAGGTAAAGCCAGGAAAGCGCTTTTCACAGCTCTGATTTCCAAGAACTTTCTTGTAAGGCATAGAACTACCCAATTATCCTAAAACATCCAATTTGTTTCTCTGTGGGAAAGCTTGGCTCACTCCGGTCATAAGGATCAGGAAATAAATTCTTTGTTGAAAGAGGGTATCTAGCCCTCTCATGTTTCCCAACCTACCACAAAAGCAAGGAGTGAGACTGAGTAAAAGACTTTACAAGGCAACGGGAAACATTTTTTGACAAAGAAATGAATCTGCTGAAGTCAGGTTAAATACAGATCTTGCAGAGCAAAACACCAATTTTTTGCTGCAACAGATTTGTAAGAGAGCCTAAAACTTGTATTACAAAGTTTCTGGAGGTGCAGTGAAGTGTCAGTGTTTATTCCCAAGCTTTTCCAAAAATCCCTGTGAAGTAAAAAACTCTTATTTTTTTTTCCATGCAAACTTAAGATGGAAACCTCAGCAGCAATACTTTATTCTGTGGTGGGTTCTTTTCCTTCTCCATTTTAATGTGTGTTTTGAAAGCCCTCCAGGCATCTATTTGCATTTTCAAAAAGCTTTGGAGATCTGGCCCTAACTTATTTATGAAAATGGGGCTTAAGCTAAGGAACTACTCAGGTGTTTTTGAAATTTTGCACTCTTCGTATTTTAAAGTGTATTAGCCTTGATTTTGCTGCTTCAGGGAACAGGTAATTCCTATCATTTTCAACAGAGATGAAATACTGTGCAGCAGGAAAAAATTGAGGGTCGAGAATTTATGGACAAGGTCAAAATATGAAAGGGGTTTGGTGCTCCTTTTTATATGCATGATAAAAATCTGTACATAATAGAAAAGCAGGCATGTCTTTTGGACACCTGCCAGCTTTACAAAAGAGTAACAACAAAACTGATTTACAAACTGAAAGTGAATATAGTTATAAATATATTTAAATATATTGGTGATGAGCCGTACCTTAAACTGGATATTATATTTGTCCTAAATCAAAAATAACAGTACTAAGCCAGACTCTTTAAATATTCTTGGTTTTTGAACTCCATGGAAGGATATCCTAGTACCCTAAAGTTTTGTGTCATACCTGGAGAGAGAAAGGATTCTGCTATGCTTTACAGGAAAAACAAGACCAAAACACCGAACCCAAGGAAACACTGGAATCACAAAGGTTTTACAACTTTTCTGTGCATTATAAAAGAATATTCCTGTCTAAATGTCTTTGCTCAGAGAAGGGTACAGATTTCCAGACATCCAGCAAATTAACTTTTGCATTAAATATTACACTCATTTCAAGGGTACTTTTCCAGGTTCCTAAACTAAAATCTTCTCCTTGTCATTCCCTCCTAGTCAAGTCAACTATTTTTGTCCCTACCATTGGATTTCTTTTAAGGTGTGAGTTTTTTTCTCTCTTGAGCCAACTCTTAACAGAAGACTTGTTTTAGATAGTTTGATCTTCAGATGGTTTCTCAGTCCTTGCTTGGTGCAATGGTTCCGTCACCATCTAGATCCTTGAGGCAAGAGAGATGCAAGTCCCCCTAGAGATATGAATTTGTTTTAGCTGATATCTGGCCACTTTCTCAGAGCCACAGTACATCATTTTCTCTCTTCTGAAGTGCTTGAGATTTATAGTGGTATTCTTTTCCAGGACTTGGCAAAAAGGTAATGCAAAATACTTGCATAAAACTTAACAGGCAGTGCATAGTTATTGTCATTATGTTCAAATTAAGTGTCTGAAGACTGATATTGGTAATTTCTCCTCCCTTTCATACAACATTTAGATTTTGTCTTATTTGCATTATGGTTTCAGTATTGTCAGGGTTCACATCTTTCTTGCTTTTCTTTGTAACCATGGTAACTACAAACTTACTTTTTTTCTCTAATGAAAGCCAAGACTCTTGCGCAGTGAGCTACCGAAGACAGAACTCGAAGAAAAACATTTTTTAAATTATGGTTTACTATCGACCATGCCAGATAACTACTGATTTAGACAGGCCTTTAAAAACTGGTTTAAAGGTATTCATCCAAATCTTATAACCTTACAACCAGTGCACAAGGGTGAGGTCTGCTAGTGATGTTTTACTCCTCTGTAACATTCCCCCACTTTAGATTTCAGTGTGTTACTCTAACTTGAGTGAACTGGTGCATCTCTGAAGGAGGAAGATGACTATTAATCGAGAAAAATCAGAGGAAAAAAGCCATTTGTTGATGAACAGATAGAACCAGGCTCACATGATTCCCATTCCTATGCAGTAAACAGAAGAGTGACACTCATGAATATTAAGTATCGTGCCTGCCAGAACTGTAACTATCCCTGAATATATTCATAATGCGCTTAGGCTGGACCCAAGAACTGGGACAGTTACTGCTGGTACTGACAACAAAAATAAATTTGCTCTAGTTGCTTATTCATGGCTAATTCCCTAGTTAGTGTCAGTTAACTTCCATGGCCAGGTCAGAAAGAAAGGGGAAGAATTTGGTTTGGGATTCATTTTGAGTTCATTTGGATCTCCTCCACAGAGCCGAGTCTTAAAATCTGCAGTCTCTGTGAGTATCCAGAATCTGCTGTGTGAAACAGAAACAGAACCTATTCCCCATCTTAGATTATCTGTCTTTTGAATTTGAAGATTGAGATCGCATTTTTCTGTATATTGAACACAGCACATCATTCACACTCAATGCACAGCAAGGCAAGACCCAGAAAACACAGAGAAGAAACAACCAGGAATTATTTCTCTTCAGGCTCCAAGAAATAAATATTAACTGAAAAGAAAAACAAAACTAAGTAGAAAGAGTTTAAAGAATGCACTTAAATTTTAATCTGATGTTTATTTTCTTCCCCAGAATATCAGACAGAAGCTCTATTTTAAAAGAAACCAGCCTCTTGAAAGGTTCATTTTACAGTTAGTCAAATATACCACTAGACATAAATTAACCCCACTCCAAATCAGCTTGTTTTTCTCCTTGTTACGTATCAGTTCAGATTTATTTGCTATGGACCAAATTCAACTAAGTGCTTTGATCATGCAAGCAGTTCCACCGAAACTATTCACATGCTCGGGTGTATGTATACCGTTAAATAATTTGTTGGATCCAGCCCTGCTTTTCCTCAAGAAAGCATTTGCAGAGACAGAGTTTGTTGTGTTCCGACCATGAAGAGCTTCCTGCAAATCCATGACAGTGAAAGCAGCATTGATCACTTGTCACTGGACACACAGAGCGGCTTCTGTTCTCAATGAGCCAGATTTTATAGTCTGGATTAAATTTAAAGAGCCTACTGAGACACTGCATTTCTCAAGGTGAAATCACAGTGGCAAGGGCAGAGGTAGCTGTTGATAGATCAAGGAGAGTAGGAAATTAGAATTCTCAGAAACATTCTCTTCCTCATTTTGGTTTAAAAGGCATCATTCTTGGAAAACTTACATAACCAAAAGGCATGTGGGCCTATTTTTTATTTCTGTGCTCATTGAGAACTGCCCTAGATTGATGTTACAGTGCTTGTATCCCCAATCATGTGTTCTGTTTACGCTGGATATTATGTTCTGTGTCTTCAAGATTGGCTTTGAAGAGCGAAGTTTTGTTTTGGTTTTTGCTATCAGTCTGCTCACTCCCCCAGTGGCTGGCGGGACACAGAGATGCAGCAGTAGGTAGTGCAGGTTTTGGTTTTGCTTTTTGCTCTGCTCTTGCTTGGCTCTGGCTTCTGCTTTGCTCTTGCTTTTTGCTCATTTATTAGTTGATCTAATCAGTCCAAATTTTTCCCTGGACTGCTCTTTTTTTTTATCTCCCTTTTTCTCTGGAACCACTTGAACCTGCTCTGGACTGGGACCTGGGAAACACCAAGAGTCTGCACCTTGTGGCCTGCAGCAGCTACCCCAGCATCAGAGGGACTGATAACCAGCGGAGAGACCGCTCCCCAGAGAGACTTTCTGAATTTGTCATCTTTTCAGAGCTGTGAAAGAGCGTTGTTTTCTGGTGTTGTTCATTTTGTGTGCTGGGGGTGCTTTGCCTGTTTAATAAACAGGTTCTTTCCACTTCTCCCCAAGGAGTCCTTCTCGAACTGGTTGGGGGGAGGGGCCGTGTGGGTTTGCTGTCTGGAGAAGCCCCCCTTTTGGAGGTTTTCTTCCAAATTTACCCTAAACCAGGACAAGAACATATGTGTAAGGCTCTGCATGTGTGTGTCTGTGTGGTGTAAGGAATTCTTTGTGCAACTAGAATCCCAAGGGTGTCTTACTCCTTTTTCCTGGGATACTTAAATTACCCCTTTCGCAAAACTAAAGCAGCATCTTCATGGGAAAACTACTTTTCTACAGATCAGAAAACTTCTCTGGTAGGTCCTCCTTGCCCTCCTCCAGCCAAGTGTGGAAAAAAGATTGAGTGAAGATGAATGTGACACAAATTATTTGGGATTACATTAAAAGTAATGAAGTTAAGGAGTGATTGGGCATCAGGAGTGAAGAACTGACACAGCAGAGTCAGCCCACACCAGCATGAAGTCCTGCCCTTGGCTGGTACAATTTAGCATCACTCTATAACATCTTCCTAACCAATTTTCTGGGGAAACAAGGCATCTTGTTCTTTCACAAAAGAGCAGCCGGACTGTTACACAAGGGAGGTATTTGTACAATTTTAGCCCCATTTCATGGCTGGATTTGAGCCTGATTCCCCCCTTTTTGCTGAAATGACCACTGTCATCTTCCCCGTGCTTGCCTTGGTCAAATTCCTGGTCAAATTTATGCAACTGAGGCAACACAGAAATTCAATTTTCTCTTTTTGCCACCACCTCACCTTCCAAAAGAGTTACATTTTTGATGTATAAAATCACTCTTGAAAATGTATTTGATGTCCTCTCTGGATGTCCTGTCATATCAAGCTGTGCAAAAATTGCTCTGAAAAATTCACAAATGCTATTTTGAAGCAGCAGAAATGCGCTCCCTTCCCTTCATAACCAAATTGCAGAAGGAAAATAGGAAGAAAGAAGACACTAGAATATTAAAAAATGCCAGTGCTCAGCCAGCAAGTCAAAAACCACAACAACACTGAGCATAAACATTTTATGCCTTGTTGTGCATGTGCTGAACATTCAGAAATCTCTCAGTTGTGGAAATTAATTTACCCTCTATAAAGGGGTGTTTTCATTCACTAAACTTTCTCACAGGAAATTACATAGAAAGTGTATAAAAATTATTTGTTGGCCTTGAGAAACTAACTGATAAGTGAACTTTGAGTAGAAAACATGATGTTTGATGTTGTGGCCCCTGGTTCTGCTGAACACCTGGAGCAGGCAAACAACACAAACTCAATGACTTATCAAGTACTTGTTTTCAGTAAACCATTAACTCCTTCAAAAAAGCTTTTCTCCTCCTAACAATAATTTCCCAGGTCATATAGCTTCAATAGCTTCCCAGATCATTCACTCCATAAGAGTCCCTGGGAAGCCTGAATTTTGGGAAAAATTCTCCCCTGAGTTTTATGGTTTCTGTTGTATTTACAGGCTTCATAAAAAACAAAAGGAAGCAGTAGTATATTCAGGGAACAGCAGCCCTCAGCATCTTGACAGGTATATTTGGTTAAATATTTTGCGACAAAGAATCTACCTAGAACGGGCATCAAGCTTTTAGGATGTTGTATGACATTTCTGAAAGTCATAGTAAAAAATGTTTAGTGCAAACAAATCTCATCCAGCAGAGTGCAGAACTGGCCATCAGCACCATTCTTTTTATCCCTCAAGTGCTGTTTTTTTTGAAGTTTCTTAAACTGAAGGCAAGTGAGTATGTGTAACTGACCTCAGAAAGCACACGGTCCCCAACAGAATAATCTAATTTTTACAACCACACCTTCATGTGCTTAAGGCTCTTCTCACAGACTGCTCAGCACCTCTTCCTGTAAAAGAGGATAAAAAAAGCCTAGACAAAGAAATAAAAGTGACAGCCTTCTGAAGACTTTTTCAGCAGGAACTTTGGATGTGTGCTCACAAAATATCCATTTAGCAAAACGAACCCACGAAGAAAGATGCGATCATAACCCAAGATCCAGACCTGCTAGGAATATTTGTACAAATATCCCCAAACGTCACATTTATTTGCTTGTATCTAAACGGAAGTGTAGTCTTAAAAATATCCTCCTTGTAGCACCAGCAGAGAGTTGTGTGGAAGAAAAACCCTGCCTGCATGGAAACAAAACCCTGCTCTCCTCTGAAGGATCAGGAATTGAAAAAAAAACACCTCCATAAAAACACCTTGGGATGCTCAAAACCCGCAAGAGTAATAGTGATAACACAAACAAGAAAATGAGTTATTTTGATGAGTCTCTTCTTTAAATGGCCAGCGTGTGCTGGGCACGGCACAGGCAGTTTTGGGAAGGCCACAAACCCAGAGAAGAGCTGGGGCTGACGACTGCTGCTCTGCTGCTGCTGAGAATTGAGCGAAGACCCTGTGCCAGTGATTGCAGAAAATTGCAGAATTGCAATTGCAATCTGCAGATTGCAGAAGCGAAAAATGCTTGTGCTCACAGCGCTGAAGTTCATTTCCAAATAGGTTTCGGATTTATTTTAATGGTCATTAAAACTTCTCACTCAAAACTTTTTGCCCCAAACAGCCAGCCGCCTGCAGTCGTTGCTGCTCCGAGGATTTTTTTTTTCCGGGGAATTTTCCATAATCAAAATCCAAATCACCAACAACACAATCTGCCGGTTAAAATCTCGAGGAAACCAGCGGAGTAACCTGAGGTCTCGGCGCGCTCGGGGCTCGCCCAGTGTTTTGGGAGCGGGGTGCGGAGGAGAGCGAGGTGCAGAGGAGAGCGGGCGGGCAACCCCGAGCTCCCGCCACCCCCCGGTGCCGGGCACGGGGCTGCACTCGGCAGAGGCTGCAGAGCCTGTGGCTGCCGGGGCGGCGGCTCCGGGTGCCGAGCACGGCCTGCCGGACGCCTCTCGGGCGAGGCTGCGGCGCCTCCGGAGGCTGCCGGGGTGGCGGGGGCGTCTGCGGCTTTAAGAGCTCCCACAATGCCGCGCTGGCGCCCCGGTTCCGTTACATGTCTGCCCCGGTGAAGGGGAGCGAGAAGCGGCAGGAAGGAGGCGGAGGCTGTCTGCCCAGCCCCGCGGCGCGGCGGGGCCGGGGGAGGAGCGGGGCAGCAGCGGGGCAGGGCCGCGCTGAGCCCCGGGCGCTGCTCCGGCCGCNTCCCCTGCCCCGGTCCCTCCATCCCTGCTCCCTTCTCCCGGCTACGCGTCCCCTCTCCGGCAGCTCCCGGCTCGTTCCCGCTGGTGGGGCTTGTGACCCTTCCCTGCCCCCTCCTCGCTCGCCAACTTTTCCGTCCCTCTTGCCCGTTTTCCATCTCGCTTCGGATTTTCATGGAGTATTTTTTGGTTTCTTTTCCTGGTTTTTTTTTTTTTTTTTTTTGGGTTTTTTTTTTTTTTTTGATGATGTCGGGGGTTTTTTGGTTGGTGGTTGGTTTGTTTTTTTTTAACGTTTTCGGCTCTGCCGTTCCCCCTCTCGCCTCTTCCCTGCTCTTTCGCACTCGCTTCTGTCCTTTCGTTTCTTCCTTCGCTGCTTCCTCGGCTTCCTCCGGCTTTTCCTCTCCTGGCATTCTGTTTTTCTCCGTTGGGCATCGCGTGGAAAAGTAAGAGGTATTTCTCGGTGTCCTTGAGGAAGGGAATTAAAAGCCTACTTTTTTTACGCAGGGAAGTCTTTGTAGTAGTTTTCTTTCCCCTTCTCTTCCTGTCCCCGGAAAGAAAATTAAACCTATTTTTCTCCTCTTCATTTATTTTCCCTTTTGCTACGTGGACTGTTTGTTTTGGTCTTTTTTTTTTCTTCTCCTCCTTCTCTGGGCAGTGCCGGTTTGTTTCACGATTAATCTCTTTTATTCCTGCCCCAACCCCTCCCTCTCTCTTTTTCTTCCCTGGTAAGAAGAAAGATTGGAAGAAAATGTGTTTTGCCAGCAGGGGATGCATGGGACTTTTTGGTTAGGTTTTTTTTCCTTTTTTTCTCGTGGGGTACTATTGGTGAGAAAAGCTTCTGCAGATACAGTGCGGTAGGACAATACAGAGGCATGAACTTTAAAGGGTACGGAAATGGATTCTGCTGCTTGGTTTTCCAGCTCTTAAGTGTTGTTGGGGAGGTCTTCTCCAGGGTCCGGTTTAGGGTTGTGCTAGTCCAGCGTATGCCAGCCTGGGTTATTTTGTCTAGCAGAATGGTGATTTAAATACAGTCCTAAACTGCATTTCGGTGTTGTTCGTGGGTTTCGTCAGTGTGGAAAATCAGGAGGCGGGGGAAGGTTAGAGATTTCGGTGACCCCTTTGGAGTTACATCTGTCACGCCTCCCATCCCCAAGTTGCAGGTGTGTCGGAGGTTGACACATTTAACAAAGTCGCTGGAAACTGCTCGCATCCGTGGCAAAGAGTGCTGTTGTGGTTTTAGGAAGTCTAGTTCGGACCTTGTGAGTTTCTTCCACAGCTCTCGTCGGCATCATGCATTGAAATTGAGTGTTTGCCGGGCTGTAGAGGGCGAGCAAATCAATTGCCTAGTGATCTCTGCAAAGACACCTGTTTAAGGGCTTTCAGGCTCTCAGCTCCCTGTGGTTTGGAGCGGTGCGATTGTGTTAAGTGCTGTAAAAATAAAGGGCTCCGTCTTTTTCAGTAGAGAATGTGTAGCTTGTGAATGAACTGTCAACTCTTTTGATTAGAGGTGGTTCTTCTTTCTGTTACGTTGCCTCTTTTGATAGATACCATTCCAAAAGCTGAAATGCAAATAAAATTAGCCTTTTCTTCTGCTTTCTTTAAAGAGGTGAGAAAATTTAATTTCGGATTAACTTTTTGTTTGATGATATCTTGTTGGAAAGTATGCTAGACATGAAATTGGAAGAGCTTCTCTGAGTCTTCGAGCAAAAATATTTTTTGATACGAAATGAATTGCTGAGGGAACTGGAGTGACTGCTTGGGATTCATCATGTTTAGCCGTGTGCCCTTTAGGACATCTGAGGGATAAAGGTGGTTCACTTCTTATAGCTGAGTAATCTCTCCATCCTTTCTACCTTCCTGAGCCCAGCAGAATTTGATCTGTTGTTTGAATTAATCTTTCCTGGAGATGAAAAAGTTTGGAATAGTGGGAAATAGGAGGAGAAAAATACCAAGTCATATTTAGCAGGAAGTTTTAAGTCTTTCAAAACTAACTTGAGCCGTTACTGGAAACACCAGCAACAAATTTGAAGAGCCAAATTAAGTTGATTAATGTAGCATCTTAAAATCTGTTTGAGGGAAGCTCTGAAAAGGAATGAAGGAGATTGAGTTGCTGGAAGTGTGGAGCTGTGCACTGAGGATGGTGGGTTCAGTTCCTGCTTCTGCCATCGCAGGGCAATGTAACCTCCTGCCCAAGTTGCCTTCCTAACTGCACCTCCTGGGATACTGAGATTTCCTCAATTCTCTTACGTGCTTTTTCACATGATTTGTAAGAATAATTGCATGTAAATGTTCAGTTGTGGTTTTGATTGCTGATCAGGTGGTTTTGGTTCGTGCTAATACTCATTCGTGGAAAGTTGTAGGGACCTTGAGCATAATTTATTTTGAGTGACACTGGGTTTTTACATTGCTGAAAAGTTTTAGGGACTGGGGTTATTTTTATTCCCTGAATATCTCTCTTGGTATCAGTGCGTTCTTTTTCTATGGTCCCTTAAGTCTGCCTCAAGCTGATTATGAAGGACAGCATTGGCCTCTCCAGAAAGAAACTGTTAAATTGAATTACAGGGTGGAAAACTGTCCTGTGGGGACTAGGCTGAGGACCCCCTCGGCACGATGCTGCTTGTTCCTGGTAACTTTGTATTGTGAGGTTTGTAATTATGAACTTAGCTTAGTCCACCAGTGTGTTTGCTTTCTAATTTTAGGTTTTTTACTTGGCTTTTTAAGCCTTTAAGACTTCTATCTTGACATTAAATGTAAATGTTTTATGGTTGTCTGGGGCTTTTTTGAAAGCCTGGGCTCTCCTGTAATTTTTTTCGTGGTGGGGTAGGGACTTTACAGTTGATGACATTTACTATTATCTTAGTTCCTGCCTTCCTGTAACTTTTGAGACTGAGATACTTTGTAAATGCAAGGCTCTAACTTGTTGCTTGTCTCTCTTCAGTGAAAATGAGACTTGGCTCTGTAGAGAGTTGTTATTAGGCAAGTATAGGTGTGTTTGTGTTGTGTGTGTTTAACTTGCTGTCCTCCTGCATATGCACATAGCCAGCTCCAAGCTTCTCAGTCTGGACAGTGAATCTAGTTTCATAAATAACTAATTCTTCCTACCCTTCTCATTCCCCTTCAAAGCTTTTGATGATCTCACGCCCCTGACAGGAGTGGTTTTCCTGGCTGATAAGGGGATGCTTATGTTGTTTTCTCCCTTGACTGTTCTGAGGGCTGTATGTTTTCTCCCTCTGTGCAGATAAAGTGTGGGGAGGAGGTTGACTGGTCTGTGTGTGCCAAGTGGTGCCATCCTGCTCCATCTCTCTCTAGTTTGTCACCTGTCAAGTTGAGATTGCAGAACTTGTCCTGCTTGGGAAAGGAAGGTGGCTTCGAGCTGTAGGTACAGGAGTTTGTTAGGGCAACTGCAGAGCCCTCTGATCTCTGCAAGCGTCTGGTCATCTTTGTGATGACATATAGGGAGAGTGTTAATGTGTCCGAGAGGACTCCAGGAGACAGGCAGTGTGAGCTTTCAGATGGCAAGCGCTTGAGAAATCCACTTAATTCACCTTTCTGCTTTTCAATCTCTCCTTAAGAAGAGAGGAATCTGTTTACTTTCTTGTTGTGCTTGGAAAAAGGGGCTCACCCACCACAAAATACCCTGTAATGCTAGCTGCAGCACAGGATTATTGCACAAAAGCATCTTACTGTGCAGCACTGTGGCTATGCTTGGTGCTGTATGATAACACATGTTTCTCAGCTGTTGTTGATTCCTCAGTGGCACAGACTTCAAAGGAATATGCTGAAAGAAATCTCCAGCCAGGGAAAAATGGGGTTTGTTCCAGTGGCCTGTACCATCCATCTGTTTAAATACTTCCCTGAACTGTTCCAGAGTGTTCAGGCATCCACTTAGGACTGGCGAGCAATTACAGCTGTGAGTAGAGCCTGCTGCAGAGAGACCACCTAGGGGAGGCTTAAGTGCTACCTCCCTTCTGTGGGTCAGAGCCCCCCTGCCCTCCCAGCCAGCCAGGAGAGATAAGGCTCCTCATTTTGGGTATCTTTCAACATGACATTGTCTAATTCCTAATGCTGTTGAGGATTTATTTATTTTTACTCTCCATGCTATCTTTAGCACAAGAAGAGAAGAATGGTAATGAGGACAGACGGTCTCCTCTGTGTGGGTAGCAAGCTAGGACTGTCGTTTAAATGAGTAAATATTTATAGCCAGATAATTCTTTTTTTACTGTTCCCAAAATGTGTGGTATAGTTCACAGAGAGTGATCTGTTGATCACTTGTGTCTCCAAAGGTTATGATTTATATTACTGCATGAATTTTAACTCCAAAACATGAGCAGTAAAGTGACATTGCAGCCAATTAGATTCTGCTCTTTCAAACTGAATTTGGGGAAACACTTCACAACTTCATCCCTGGTAACTGGAAGAGCCCCAATGTACTCATACATTGTAATACAGGAGGATGCTACCAATTCCAAGTATTGTGAATTATGTTTTCACTTAAATTCCAGTACTGGAGTCTGCTGTGCAAGACACATCTACACCTGTTGTTGCTGACTGAACCTTCACATTATGGCCTGTGTGTTCTGTGTAGTTCCAGGTAGTGAAACTGAGAGGAAATATTAGCAGAGTGGCTACAAGTAATCTGTGGATGTCCTGTGAAGATCCCTGAAGTTGTTCTGTGTGCGGCTGACATTAATTTTGAGGATTGGAATGAGTGCTGTAGATAGAGCAACGTGTATTTCAGCTAAGAGGGTTTAACCTTCTTTTCAATGGAAAATGCTCATGCAGAGGCACTAAGAAGATATTTGAGCTTGGAAAAGTTGGGAGGCACTCCAGGATTTGTTTTTCATCTGCAAGCAAGCAGCAGAGCTTTAAAGGTGAGCTTGGATGTTGTCCTCTCTGTGGTATTGCTCCCTCCTTAGCAGTGTGATGTGACATCTATGCCTTTGGAAGGAGAGTCTTTCTCCCCATGTTGGCAGCTGTGATGGTTTCATGGTATTTTGAGATGTCAGATTTTAATGCCCCTTTGAGCAGAAAAGGGAGGCAAACTTATAGAAATGTGTAATGCAACTGACTTCCAGATTCTGCCCTTGCCCCAGGCTTGACATTGTAGTTTGCATTTATTTACTTGCTTTGAAAGCTGCATTCAGTGTAACCTTGAGTTTTACTTCCCTTACGGCAGCAGTACCTGATGTGTTTCCAGCCTGTATCTTGTTGTACCTCTACATTGTCCAGTTCTAAACTGGCCAGTCTATTAGTGCTTTCTTTGTGTTGTGTTCTCCCCAGGAATTTTCAGAGCTGGAACTTCCTTTTGCTTCAAGTGAACTAGAAGTGCTTTGCTAAAATCTTTTCAGGCTCTTGAAGTGTTTTTCAGTGTTTCCAAGCTATTGTTCGAAAGGAGTTTGGAGTTTCCAGAAGAACCTTTGGAAACTTTAGGTTTTACCGTCAGTCAGCAGTTTCATAAGCATGGATAGAGGCTGTAATTCCACTGGGCAGCCAGATGTTTTTTTGTCTGTGCTGAAGTGGGGAGGCAGTGTGGCTTTAGAGGTTGAAGGGTCTGCTGTTCTGGTCATAGGGCTGTTTGGAGATCTTCAACAGATTAGATCTGCTTTCTCTCCTCTCCCTTCTGCTCCCTCCTGCCATGCCTGTGCTGATGGTGATTCCCTCCTTCTGAGTAAAATGGCATTACTGAGAGGAAAGCATGAATTGTTGCTTTCTAGAATGTAGATACTTGCTTGTCAGTCTGTATTTTTTAAATACTAAACGTAAAGCCATATAAAAGCTGCCTGTATCTTGACAATTAGTGAATTTATAACAATTATCTGGTAGATTAATACTAATGTTAATTCTGACTGTGGCCTTATGTGAACTTTATAAATAAATCAGTTTCCCTTGCAAACAGAGGAGAGAGCACTCGCTGATGCAAATCCCTCAGTTCCATATTAAATTGCACCTTTTTAGGCACTTATACACTTGCAAAAATCTGTCTGTCCTTGTCTTTCTTCTCCCTCTTTTATGTGACATATGAGGGGAACTTAAATGGAACTCATCAGTGGCTGCACATGTCACAGCCTTCCTTGAGAAGAAAGTAGGAAGATGCCACAGCTGAAAATATTTAGAAGTCCATCCTGAGAATCAAAAGAGCAAATTATGTGCTGTTGCAGCTGTGTAGCTGGCAGTTCTAACTAGCAGTAGTACCTGGAATAATAATTCCCATCTGGAGAGAAGCATATGGCAGCGGTTGAATGCCCTTATGCCCTTGTCCTTGCCCACCCAGATGTGATTGTGGTGGTTTTTTGGTTTTTTTTTTTTTAAACAGCTTTCCGTGGGTTTCATTCATGCCTCCAAGTCAATCCAAGCATTTGTGCTGTTTTCATTGGGAGCAAGGGCAGAAATTTGAATGAGCTGAGTTGGAGACTGTATTTCGAGCCATGAAAGGAGCACAGGGCTAACAAGAAACAGTCACACTGAATACAATGCAATGTTTTCATACAGTTAATGGGATTGGAATTGGTAACCTGATACTCCAAAGAGATAACAAAGGCTATTTAGCATACAAGGAAAAATAGTTTGTTTTTTTTTAAGGAGTTGGTAGAGTCTAGCAGAATCTTTTGTCAGAACCCATTCTAGTGAACAAGTTCTGGCAGAAAATAACTGATTTAACAGGAGTTTATAAAATACTCTGAAAAGAAAAAGAGTTTTCTTTTTTACTACCAGTGAGAGAGAGAACTCTCACTGCAGTTCTTGTATTTGCTTACCAATCTACCTGCTTCCCTTATGTCCTGTGAACTTAGCCTTTATTTCAAACTGAAATATACTATAAACTTAAAATCTTTGGGCTTTTCTTCTTCCAGGAATGGAAGAGGGGAGCAAAACAAAATGAAATGTTCAAAATTGTCATAATAAATGGGGTACTCTGCTGTTCCTGTATTTCCCAGGAGCAGACCAGAAAGCAACCAGCTTGATACAGACCACAGCAGCACTACTTAGGGTTAAGCTGTCCTGTGTGAGAGCACAGAGAGCTCTCTTTAGATGGCTTTTGATGTAGTGACAATGGACATCTGTGATCATCTTCAGCTGGGAGAAAACCCAGTCCAACCTCATAATTCAAGAATTAAGGTAATATTCTACTTCAGACCTTCTGCTTGCCTCCCTTGTGGTTTTAGTGAATCAAAGGAACTTGCAGTCTGTGTGGGCAAGGCTAGAAGATAAGAGGCACATGCCTTCAGGAGGCAGTGTGTGCTACAGGAGGAGAGCTGGGCGAGAGTTTGCTGTTTCAAGTTCTGTATGCCATGGGTTGATCACTTTTCTGAGGCAGAAATTAAGGGAGGAGGCTCACCTTTCTTAGGCAGGGTGCGAGAGATCTGGGCTCCTGCCTGCAGCCAGAAATCACAATTTAAAAAGTACTCCAGTGGTTGGTTTGGTTTTACTTAAACTCTTAGCAAGACAGAAGGGGATTTGGGTCTGTTAGGAGTTGCTGGTCTTCTGTTTGTAACTCCTTGCAAGGTTCCTCATCAGCCTTGATCAGCAACCTGGGCTAGTGGCAGGTGTCCCTGCCCATGGCGGGTGCTTGGAATGAGATGATCTTGGAAGGTTCCTTCCAAGCCAGACCATTCTGTGGTTCCATGATTCTGTGCTGGATTTGCCTTTTGACTCATGAGGCTCTTTCCCAGCACCTTCTGCTCTCCAGCTGCCTTGCTTTTAGCACTTCCCATTAGTGACCTGTTCCTGTGCTCTCTGTGTGTGCCTGATGGCACTGCCACCCCTTTCTTCCTGCCACCAGTCTTCCTGAACACTGCCTCGTGACTTTGTGGCTCTCCAGGTGTCCTTCTAGTTGCAGCACAGCTCTTGCTTTTGGATGGCTTTTTCTTTTGGAAAGACACTGGCACTTTCCCTTCCCATCTTCCAGCCACAGAGCATTCCTCCAATTCTTCCGCTGCTGAGCTATTTGGAGCAGAGCAGGGGGAACACTTGCATTGTTAGTTCCTTGTCCAGGAGTTGGGTTTACCTTGCATGAAGCACCTGTCCTGTTGTGATCCTGACATCCTGTCAGAGCTCATTTCCCCTGCTCCTTTGTTGCTGCCAGCTCTCTGCCTTAGCATTCTAGGGAAGCCCAACCAGAAATTTTCTAGAATTTTTCCACTCTCTCCCTCCTCTTGTCCTTCACTGACCTCTAACCACATTTTTATCTTTCTTGACAAGATGCTTAGTTTCATTTATCAGCTGCTTTTCCACTTCATTCTTCAGCTTTGATTATTTTCCCAGGAACTCCTTAGAAACATTAATGGTTATAGATGTGCAGAACAGTTAAATGCAGTCACATTCCTTAAGGTTTTGGTTTTCTATTGTATTCTAATACTAAACTGCCTGTAGCAGGTAAATATTTTATATGTACTCTACTTGTCATGACAAAAATATCCATCTTCAGCATGAGGTAAGGAACTGCAGTAGTCTGTTTTCATATTACAATATACCAATATTGCCAGCTGCAAGACCCCTGTGTTTCCTTCCCTGAGCATAAACTAGAGTATTAAGTTCTGACTTTTTTTGAAGCCATTAACATTTTTGTAGTTACACACTGTAAGATAAAAATGTGATATAAATAGAAGGAAATTGCAAATACACTTTCCTGTCTTGATCTAGTGGCTTCTTAAGTGCTTGACAAATGCTCTGTCACTTATAGACAATATTATTTTGTTCTAAAAAACTTAAATATTATCTCAAATTTTGTAAAAATATGTTTGCTTTAATTGTGGATAGCAGAGCAGAGGATGACTGGATTTATTTTAATATATGCTGCAAGGGTATTTATTTCTTATTTTGCGATGCCCTTCATTCTTGTCATTGTAAGTATATGGGCAAAAGCCTAAGTAATTGGAAATCTATATGCTTCCTGAGCATGGTTTACTTTAATAGTCCACAATGATGTCTGGACAAACTCTATTTTATTTCAAAAGGCCTCCATTTTCCTCAGCTTGCCCAGTATGAATGAGAGTAACATTCAATGTATACACCATTTTTAAGAATACCCTTTTTTTTTTCTGACATGGACAATAAAGCATGTGATAGGGTGAAGTCAGTTCTGTAATACAGTAGAAAATTAAACAAGAGGGAAGAAGAAGGTATGGCTTCAAGTTTATAGAGAGGAAGTTTAGATTAGATATTAGGAAGAAATTCTTTCCTGTGGGGGTGGTGAGGCACTGGAAGAGGTTGCCCAGAGAAGCTCTGGGTGCCCCATCCCTGGAAGTGTCCAAGGATCTATTGAGAAAAAGAATATTTAAATCTCTTGTGGTGATGTCACAATATGTAGCTGTAGTGTTGAGCCTCTTCATTGCTGAGATTTCAAGTACAAAGCAGATGGGAATCTCTGGTCTGATTTTAATATTGGCAGGGGGAGCCACGTGAGTTGCTTCATTCAGAGTTCAAACTTTACTACAAGATTACAGGGTGACCTTCCTTCAGACATTTGAGCGCTACTTATCAGTGTCCTTTTTTCCTGAAAAAATAAAAGGTGAATGAATAATTCACCTACTAGATGAATAATTAAATCAGCAGTTGGTAGGTGCATGTCCCATCCTCAGTAGGTGAGACTGTTAGTATTCCAGCTCTGGAAAAAGATCTTACTTAACTTGTGTAGCAACATGACAGCCTCTGTTCCACTCTGTTCCAGCCTCTGAAATGCTCTTCAGCCAGGCTGAAGTGCAAAGGCACACGTGTAGAGTTGTGATGGCCAAACAGTGCCACCTGCAAGCCACTCTGGGGCACCAAAACCATGTGTGTTGCGGCTGTCACGTAACCAAGGGGAAGTGCCCATGGAAGATGTTAAGCTGATTTACCTGGCACCTTGAGTGGAATTACAGCAGGCATGTAGCTGGGGTACAGCTTCTCTGCTGGCAAGGAGCTCAAGCTAAGGCAAATGTAACCTGGGGTGTTCTTATGGAATACTGAATGTTTTAAGGCACAAGTATTGAGGAAAGGTTATTCATCTTTAGATGAGAAGAGCTGACTGGAAGAGTCAGATTTGTTATGAGGTAATTGGAGGCAGCCGTGATTTGTTACTGTATCTTATTGATTCCAGGAGCTGGGAAGGGTGTAAAGTATAATCCAGGAGTTGGTATATGGATACTGTGTGGCAAATAAACCTCTGGCTGTTCTTCTATCTTTTGCAACTTCTACTTTGGTTGTCCTGCAGTATAGTGACTGATGCCAGTGCTTCAGTGGTGTTTGAGCATACAGAGCTCTCTGGGAGGGTTTGTGTATTCTTCTGATGGAAGTTCAAAAGAATCTTGTATGTATAACCACTGTTTTCACTTTGCTCTATGTTCTGTTCTGCTTCTCCCGGTCTTCCTGACTCCTGCCATGTTTTAATAAGGTCAGTCCTGTGCTTGTTGAACTAGGAAAAGGGAAATAACTATAATGTTCCAACATGGGTCCAACCTGACATTCAAGTAAGACATTGAAGCCTAGGCAAATCTTAAATAGTTTGACTTGGTTCATTTTCACAGTCCTTTTCCAAAACATGTGTTTTTGTCATATGATTTCCTGCAGTGGATTTATTCCTGATGTTGAGAATTAACACAGACCTTCAAAAGAGATCACAAAGTAAAGAACCAGTATTGGTTTAGAAGCTTTTATTGGTTTTTTTTCCTTTCTTTTTTTTAAAATTCATACAGTAGCAGATTGAAGGGGGTATCCTTTGACAAATTCTTTACCATCAGTTCTATTAAAAAGAATTCTAGGTTCTATTTTACTGTGCTGAGCCCATCATCAGGGTGTCTGACTGATTACCTTGTACTTCCTAGCACTCTTAGGTGCAAATGGTCTCTGTCGTTCTATTCACGCTGAACCCTGTGGGTGTGTTAAGATATGTTCTTTCTGTACTTTGTTTATATGACCAAGCATGTCTTGGAATTCATAACAATATTGTTTGCTCTCCTAGTACCTATTTCCTCATTGTCACCAATTTGACAATGTGTGGACCTGAGGCAAAGCTTGACTATGTGAGAATTGGTGATTTGTGCTTGCATTTGCCTCTTCTTAGGGAAATTTCAGGGTTTCATGTGTTTTTTTCCCCATTAACGTTTACCAGATGTGAGTTTTAGTTGGAAAGGAAGAAGAAAAAAAAAAGGCTTAAAGTATGGATTTATGTAAGCCTATAAAAATGTGTTGCTTTGTCAGCTTATGCTATTAAAAATATAGTATATGTAGGATTAGTCTGTTGGTCTTGATGTAAGATGCTCTTACATTTAATAAATGCTGAAGCTTATTTGAAGCACTGGAAATGTGGGTAGAGAGTGAGGTAAAGAGTGATTGGGTGCAGGTCAATTTGAGCCATCATCCCCAAACAACTATTGTGACACAAATCAGTTAGGTAAGTTTGATTTTATGTGTTTGTATGTTTGAGTTTGTCTCTGGGAACTGATTTTTGTGCTGTGTCTTGGTTTGAGGCGTCAGCAAAGCAGTTGTGATGGCTGATATTAAAAATTAGTGTGCAAGCTTACCTACATAGGTTATTTCTACAAAATTCCAATTGATTTATTCTACCTTATCTCAGGCTGGGATAAAACCAGTTGCTTTCTTTGAGTCAACACTTGTCCTCAGAGCTGAGAGTCCAACTCTGCCTGCATTGATGTAGTAACTTGTGAGCACAACTTGCTTAAAAATATATTTAGCATCAATAATAGGGGATAATTTCTGCACTTTACTAAAAACTCTTGGAATGTGTTGGGAAACTGGAGTAATTCAGTGGCTCTGAACTTCATTAACTTAGAAGTATTTAAAGAAAGTGATATAAGATTTGTTACTG
The DNA here is from genome assembly GCA_013399455.1 of Anthoscopus minutus. Lineage (NCBI taxonomy): Eukaryota > Metazoa > Chordata > Aves > Passeriformes > Paridae > Anthoscopus > Anthoscopus minutus. Next base: position 58,964 of record VWYI01003456.1, read on the forward strand.
GCATAGGGCTAGTGGGAGGTCTCTGATCTATGTCATTATTAATGGCCATGTGTAAAGAAGGCTTTAATTTTCTAGGGAAGCATCCTCATCCTTTGAGTCACTTTTCAGACCCAGCTGGTGAAAGCAACCTGAGAGCACTTTGAGCAGGAGGCTGTGCTCCAGCAGCTCCTTCCAGTCTGAAGGACTCTGGCTTTTCGTTTATTTTGTTTTCCTTTAACAGGTGTTTGTACCACACAGCCATTGTCATCTGTAATGGGATTGCCTTGCTGATACTGCCAGCAGTTAAGCCAGAGGGGTAAATAAATCCTTGTTTGTATGTAATTTTTAAAGAAACATCTTTTTTTGCTTATCTTTACAGCGCTTCTATTGGATAAATGCAGAACATGTAGGATTTTCTTTGTGTCTTGTTTTCTGGCTGCTGCAGAATCTTTGTTTAAAGTGGTGGAGTAGGGCAAGTTATTATGACCTTCCTCTAAACTGTAGGGCAAGTTCTCAGCTTTCAAGGGCTTGGATTTTTATGTGGAATCTAATGATTCTGTACCTGAATTCAGCAGACAAACAAACTGTGCTTTAGGGAAACTTGTCACAGATGTATAATATATTGAAATTACCCATGAATTATTGAGCTGGAAAAAAAGCTATAAGCATAGCAAATATTAGAGATGATAAAGAACAGAAGGAAAAAATCTTTTATCCAAAGTACTTCTAACAGAATGCAATGTATGCCTTTACGTGATGACACCTTTAACAAGGAGTTAAAAATACAAATTTTTTTTCCTGTAAGAATGTTTATTTACATATTTGAGTAAGGTGATATGGAAAAATACATGCCTAGTAATGAATCCAGGATTTCAGGGCTGCTTGTTCATACACCAGCTTGTTTTGTGGAAGGAATAATAGAGTGGGGGTGTTCCTTTATGTGGACTTGTGTCATGGAGGAGCCTGTCACTCCCTCATGATAACTCTGAGATTTAGAGAGCTATCACTCTCTGGACCCAGCAGGACAAATCAGGCTTTCGGCTGCAAGCTTTGAAGTGGGAGCAGAAGAGATTTTTAATGAATTTGAAGAGGAATAAGTGATTAATGTCCTGTGCTTCACTAGATGCTACATCACTAGAATTTTTCTTGAAGTCCTTGATCAAACAATTCTGCTGTCTCTTTATTTGCTGAATAAAAGAGTTCCCCTTTGGTTCAAGTACTGTCGTATAATTTTATATAGTTGATGCATGCTATGAAAAAGGGACAAATCAATTAGTTCTTCACTATTTTTTACTTCTAGGTGAAGTAATCTTGATAGAAGGCAGTGACAGATGGAATAGAGATAAATCAAACTTTGCAGGAGTAAGAAAACTCACTGAGTAGTCAGATTTGACTGTGCAAAAACAGCCAGCAACTACAGCATCAGTTCTTGGAAATTTTGGCAAATATCTGAATGTCACAGCATGTGTTTAGCTATTTATATAAAGGCACCTGAATTGTAAAATATTGAGTTCCTTAATTTAAAAATTAGTGAATAAAAAGCTCATTTAATGGAACTTACACCATGAGTTGAGGGAGGTTAAAAGGGAAATGTCAGGACCATGGTGTGTTCTGGCATCACCTGCTGATTGTTTAGTCATGTTCATCAAGAGTTATCTACCCTAATGATAACTTCTGTTTTCTAAATCAAGATTAGATAGAAATTTGGAATCACTGTGGTATCTCTGGCGATTTCTTTAGAATTACTTTGGTATCTCTTTGTCCCTGATTTTGGCAAAATGTAAGACTTGATTTAACTGCTTGCTTGCTTGTCTTGGAAGCTTATGGTTTAGCTCCTTAGTTTATTTACTAGAAAGTGCTGATCTGTTGGAATTTGAGCATGGGGCTCTGAATATGCACATATTACACTGATTCTGCAGCCAGTGGCCTGGTGCCAGCTGGGGTGGGCAGAGCTGGAACAGAGCCACTGCTAAACATCTCTGCAGTCACAATCATCTGTGCCATGGGAAGCTGCTGTGCAGTGAGCACCGGGGGTTGTCTGCAGGAATAACACATAATTTGGATTGGATTTAATTTTTTTTTTTTTGAGAAAATAGATGGGAATGGGAGAGTTAATTGCTATAGAGGCTGTGTCTGTTGGGATGTGGCGCTGCAATACTTTAGAGTTGAAATAAACCCTGTAGTGTTTGGGTGCTGCCAGCCTTACACCAAGGTGCAGGCTTATGGCCAGAGCTGTTGTAAAAGCAGTTGTAGCAGCTCTTGTAAGGAGGTCCTGGAGGTCACTGAAGTGGCGCTCTGGGACCAGTAAGCTCTAATTACTGACCACATGTGGGAGTAGGACCTGCTGGATCTTGGAGAGCCTCCTGCAGCAGATCAGCTGCGAACCACACTTGGTGATACTGCGTGGAGATGCACTGGTATTACTGGGAGCTTTGTATTTTTATAGATGGTGTTTGAAGATCTGGGAACTCTGAGCTTGTCACGTGTTTCTGTAGCATATTTTAGCCAGCTTTCAGCCATTTGTGTTGGTGGCCTGCTGAAATAAATGGCTTTTTCATGATGTGATTCTCTTAAAGGGATCAATTGATTAGAGTGTTTGTTAAAAATTTACCAGTTAGCAACACTTATAAATACTGTCGTCTTTTGATGGGACTTTAAATAGCAGAGCAACTGTGTACTTGCATCTATCTTTTTGAAAGGGGGAAAAAGAAGCTTCCGTGTTTTCGCAGCAATACTTTAAAAATACGTATTGTTGCCTATGGAGGTTTTTCTAACTGTATATTTTCATGTGAGAATTTTGCATTTCCTTTGCAGTGACAATTTACAGTAGAAAAGCATGTTTATTTTTGGCAATCTTCTCAAAAGAACCCAGATTAAGATCTTTGACCTACAGCTGTTGTACATGCAAATCTTTTTGTTCTAAAGCCTTGCAAAGTTGTTCCCTTTTTGTGTTAATTGATTAAAATGTGTGCCGGGTTGGCCCAAGTTCCTCTTGCTAATTGGGTAAAATGAAACCCCAGAACAGATAGACAAACCAACACTATAGATTCCTTTTGGGGAAAGTTTATTATTTTGATAGACTGTTTCTGCCTGTTGTGGGCATATATATATGTATTTGTGTGGTTTAGACCTCTTAGATTGACACTGCACTTCACCAGGTCTGTCTCAATGTTACAGAACAGATGGTTAATTCAAAACCAAGAGTATTAAAGCTGAGTAGCTAAATCTGATCTCCTAAAACGAGGTTGCCAAAAAAAGCTGCTGTGTTTGATGTAGCTGCTGAATTGGTCTTTTTTTTTTTATTTGCTACAAAGGCAAACCTGAGTCCTAAATGCAAAGAGGTTGGTCATTTCCAAATTTTTTTCAGTTTTCAGTATCTCTCTCAGCCTGTAACTTGAAGCACGAAGCTGCTTACATGCTGTAGGGGTTCTGGAAGAGAAAAAGGCTCATTTCAAATCCATTGTTTTTTCAGGGCTTATTGCTGTGGTCCTGGGTTTTTGAAGTAGCAAAGACAAATTGCAGCAGTGGAATGATGCTGATGCCTGTTTTTCACATGCTGTGATTTGCTTTTTTCTTCTGTTTACGTGGTCAGTGAAATTAGAAGAAAAGGGCAAATGGTTAGAAAGAATTTGCCTGTAAATACAGTAATCCTTTCCCTGGTTGTCAGTGAATAGGTTAGATAATTATAGACAAGTTGTGCTAGAAGAAGCCTTCAGATGTTGAATCCAACCTGCACAGATCCTGGTTATTTCTGGACAGGACCTAATAAATGTATATTGATACAAAAGGGATTAAAGCATTTATTTCCTGCATTTACCCTCTTGGGATTATTTCTTGGGGACGCCATTTCACTCTAGCATACTTTCCTATTTCCAAATGAAACATGAACAGGCTGATGCTCTTTATCTCAGTTCTTGGGGATTTAAATAATTAAAATTATCATGTGAGTTGCTGAAAGTCATAGTCACTTTTCAGGAATCTCTGACCTTGCAAATCATTTTCGTGGTGGATTAATCTTAAAAAGAGTGCTGTATGTGACTTTTGTTTTTCACTTACATGATGCTGTAAGATGAGCTCTTGTATTTTTAAGACTAATTTATGTTGAATGATAAGGCATGGCATCAAGGTAGTATGATCATTGTATAAAAATTGGAGACAGCAGCAAAGATATTTGTGTATGCTTCTTCCTTGATAAATGCCCTAAAGTTAAAAGAAAAAAGTAAAAGTCAGGCTCCCAAGTCTTTATTTGTTTTTGCTGCTTCTTTTAATGTTTAACTCTATGGAAGGTATCAGGCAAGTGGGTACAAACTGAATCCTTCCTTCTCTTTGATTTACACCACAAGTTTTGTGGGTAGAATTGCCCTTCCTGCATAAGCAGCTGAAATTTTGTATTTTTTTGGAGTAGGCCACTATTTGCTGTAGAGAGGATATTGCTTTACTTGATTGCATATTTAAATGCCAGGAAAATCTTGATTTCCATGGGGCTTCGGGGCTTTTCTTTAAAGAATGAGTTTGTTTAGGTCCTTTTTAAATTCTGCTTCTTCTAATTGGCCTGGACCCTTTTATTTCAGGGATTTTGCCAGCTCTGTTGATGCCATCAGCTACATCCTCAGGCTTCTGGAGGTGATGGTCTTAAAGAGAGGGAGTTAATTTGAAATCTGTTTGCTGATCTGTGGGCTTGGGCATGGGTTAGGTGTTCACATCTCAACTTGACATGTCCCCTTCAAATATGGTGGAAGAAGTGCAGGAAGCAGAGATGCCTTGTCAAAGTTTGGGGAAAGTACCACATTTGGGAACAAGTTGGCAGAAGCATTGGAGTGTCTGAGAGCAGATGGAGTGTTGTCATCAGCTGCAAAAATCAATGTAAATACTTCCAGAAAATTACTCTTCCTCTGCTTTTGGCAAACAGAGGGAACAGCAGCCAAAAAAACCATTGGCAAATTGTTTTAGTTGCCAGTGAGCACCCTTGCAGTCGGAATTCTCCCTTGCAGCACTGGGCGGCCACTGCTGCAGGAGTGTTGCCTTAGTGGTGATGAAATATACTTTTTTTTTTGATTATTGCCTGAAGATTTACAGTTGGAAAATCCCACAGTTCTGCTGCTGTGCAGTTCTGTTGTATCATATCAGCAATAAAAATGAGAATTCCATTACTGATGGTGCTGTGTGGCACAACTTCCCTGTTCTGGGTGGTTCAGCATGGGGCTGTAAAGCAGCTATTTCATGTGTACTAGCATCACGTAACTGGGAACCAGCCTGTCCTCCCAGATGCACAGTTTGGGATACTGTCATGTATATAAATGCGGCTGGCTGGCTGCTGCTGCATTGATGGCTCTGGTGCCTGGCATAGAAGGGGCTGGTAACCTGTAAATGAAAATGGGGAGCCACAAGGAAAGGTGAGTTACTGGATCACAAATGTGTGTGGCATTTGTGCCCCTCTTGACCACTTATTACCCAGGAAAACGAATATTGAAGTGTGGAAGATGGAGAGTGTTGGGTTTTAAATTCTGAAATCCCTGTTTGTGCTGATCCAAATTCAATCTCCATGGAAACTGGAAGTTTAGTACTCTCACTTGTCAAGTTCAGCTTCTGGCTGGCTTTGGGGAGACAAAAGTTGTTCTCTTACACTAAAACTTCTAGAACTGAGAGTCATGTCAGGATATCAGCCCCACATATTTTGTGGACACTGAGAAGTTGTAATTACTTCATGCATTTATTTTCTGAGAGATGCTTAACTTCAGCTGCTTACAGCTCAGAAATATGAATCTTCAGAGCCCATGTCATGTAATCTAATTGTGGAATTGTCATGTGCATAATGTCTTAAGATCACAGTTTCTGGTGGGGATGATTTCTTCATTGCTGGTGTGATTTTGCAGGTGCTGAAGCAAGCCCAATTTATTTAATTAACTGACTGCAGGAGTGCTGGCGTCCTCCCTTGCTGTGCACACATCATCTGCAGCAACAACTTTACTCCTAAAGACATCATTGATCCACACTCCTAAGTGATGCTGGGGCTCATCAGAAAATTTTCTGAGTTCTGGTGCTGCCCTTGCCAGAAAAATAGAGCGGCCACGTCTGCCTGGAGTTTGTGCTGACAGAAGGGCTGTGCCAAGCCTGGGAGGGAAGCAGAGGAAGGCTGAACTTTCTGTGAGAAGCCTTGAAGGAGCTGATAGCTCTTGCTGCCTCTGACTGGAATGAAATTGGTGAGATTGTGGAGACTCTAAGGAACCATGCTTTGGAGCTGAGAGCAGAAACCTACAGTTCTCTGGTCAGTCAGTAAATGTGGGAAGGTAACTTTTCTGCTCTTGAAGCTTGACTGGTGAAGTGAAACTCTTGGTAATGATTTAGACATACTTTTATCAGTGTTCCACTTTCACTTAGAGCTGCTTTGGGAGCATTATAATCATTACAATCACTCTTTGAAAGCAAGTGTTCTTTATGGATTGGCATTTCTGTAACTTTCTTTAATGTGCAAGAACAGGCCACAGTAACAATCTATTGCATGTGGTGGGAAGTAGTATTATGTTAGAGACATGTAACCTGAATTTTTTTTTTCCTGGAGTAGAATGGTAGTGTAAGAGTAGTGTGACAGTAGTGCCTTTGTGGGCTAGTAACTCTGTATCTTTGGGTGACAATCCTGCACTGAGCTTCACCAGAAACAATGATGCAAGTTCAGCTTTCAACAGCTGCATTAAACTTCAAATTCTCTTCTCTGGGCTTTAAAATATTCATCTGTCAGGGCAGGTGACCTTCTTCCCTGTAGGTGCTGTGTTCCATGAGCACAGCTGGCTGTCCTGGATGTGTTTGAACAGAAACATTGAAGGAGAAAGTTCCTCTCACTTCTTTTGTGCAGTAATAAAGCACAAAAGCATGTCTTCTTTCTTTGAAAGAAGACAATCTCTTTTTGGTAGGTAGGTAGATATATTTAAAACAAAATTTTAAAAAAACTAAGTTTTCAGGTCTGTAAATAAATTACAGCAAGGTGTCATTTTGATTTTGAAAAATGAGTAAGGTGGTTCTGAAGCAATACCTGGGATCTTGGAAATGATGTCTTCCAAATACTGAAGGAAAAAATTGTGTATAATTAAGAAATTAATTGTAGTGTTGTGCATTTTAAGGTTTCTTTTATCTGGCAGAAGTATCAGTTTGATCATTAGTGTATTTTTTCCTCTAAAGATCATGAGGACAGAAAATAAGTAGTATCAGGAGTGAAAAGGGAGGATCATTTGATTTGTAGATACTCTTCTGTCATGAGCTGGAATTTGCTGGAGATCCATCTTCCTGCCTGGATTTCTTTAATTCCAGGTGCTTTTTTTTGGTGTGTATGGCAGGCTTGTTTAAGGGGAGGAACATGCAACATCACTGCTCTGATGGCCTTGTCTGTCTTCAGGTAGAAGGTTCCAGGTTTGTTCTAAAATATAAGCAACTCTTCCCTGCTATGATGGCTGGAATTTGCCGATATAAACCAGGAGCTGGGGAAAAAGACTTGGATTTTTCTTACAGCACAGATACAGGGTTATGAGAGAAACAGCCAGAAGTTAGCATAATCAAGTAATTCTGGTGCTACCGGTAAAGCCAAGAAATCTTATTTATTTCTATTACGATATTTACCTTATGTTTGAAAGGTGTTGTCATAATAATAATTTGGCAATTGCTTCTGTTCTCTATTTCAGTAACCAGTAAGTCTAAAAGCTAAAGACGAGTTATAAAAAGGTACATGTGCAAGGTAATAAATCTTTGCTTAGGGAGATCATTCACAAACTACCTGTAGCTAAATGCAGGAACATCGAGTAATCCAATGCAGCTTCTAATCTCCTTGGAAATGTTACTGGAGGAGGTGCTTTAATGTGCAGAAATCCTTTTGTTGTGCTAATGTTTCTGATCTTGTACATTAATTTAAATGGAAAAATACGGAAACCTGGATGAAACTTCAGCAGAGCTTCTCTTCCTGTGTCATGGGTGTTATTTAAAGGATCAGCGCAGGATATCTGTGGGCAATTATTCAGCTGCTTGTTTCATGCCTGGTGCTCAGTTCTCTTATAATTATTTGATTTCTCCCTACTTAAACAGGTTACAGATTTAAAGAAAAAACATTTTTAAAAATCAATAATAATGGAAAAGATGAATATTAGTTCATTAAAGCCTTGTGTGATGGAAGTGTGTCATTACTGACTAGCTCAAAATCCTGTGAGATTTCATTCTTTTCAGAAGTAGGAGTTACCTTACATTGTTCTCATTGAAAATGGTTTTCTGTCCATGCTGTTTAATGCAGTTAGAGCATAACAGATTATGTTTACCAGGGATTTTGTTACCTAGGCTCTCTACAGTGTATGTAGAAAGCCAAGATGCTGGTAAACAACTTCAGAAATACAGAAAGGCTGAACTCTTGTCCACTTTAATGTGTGTGGATAATAGGCATAAAAATAATCACATGGAAACAAATGCATAACAAAATCAGTTTCCTGATGCTAGTAGTTAGTTGTTGATTAATACAAGGAGCTCCTTTTCCCACCCAGAATCTTAGAGCTGAGATTCTCATTCCCATCATTCTTGGATGCAGTTTGCTCACTAATAGTCACTCTCCTTCCATTACACTCCTTATTTTTAGAAGGCTCAAGGAGTTATGTTGTAATTGAATTACTGTAAAGAGTGTTCTGATCCATTATCTAGCACATACTCAGTCCTGATCAAGTAGCTTTTAATGGCATTAAAAATAACCTCATAAGTACTCAGAAGATACGTGTTTCCCCCAGAATCATTGTTTAAGGATGGAAAAAACCAGCAGCATGTCATAGGCTTGTGTTGTAGCACAGCTGAGTGAAAAGGGAGACGCTCAGGATGCTCTGGGTCACAGACATGTGCCTGTTCTATCCATAAAACAGGTATGGGCTTGTACTTGAGTGTAACTGGTTTTACTTTGTGTGAGGGCTTCATGTACTGTGCTGTGAGCAAAAGCAGACAAAATCACCTCTCTCATCCCTCTCAAACCCGTGGGGATGTTGGTAGGGGCAGATCTGCAGTTACATTTGCTTCCAGAAGAAGATGGTGACTTTGAACTCTTGACTTGGAGGAGATGAAGAGCTCCCTTTGCTGATGACAACACCACCTTGGTTTAAAAAACTGGTCTTGCCTTGTGACTTAGCTGTAAATCTTGTATTTCTAGGGTTTGGCCTTTCAACTAATATGCATAAGAAGTCAATTCTGAAGTCCTTAGAATAGTGGTAATTATGGTTGGTTTATAAACGTGTCTTAAACTGATGGATTTTCCCTGCACCCCTTTATGACAGTGTACACTGTGCATAGTTCCAGGTTTATTTTAGGCAGTATTTATTTAATTAATGTGGTTGGCTGAACAGAATCAGCCTCCATGCTCCAAATGATAATTCCTTCTGGTGCTTAAACAGTTATGTGAGATATCGTGTCCTACTTTGATTTTAACATGAAACATTCTTAGAGCTTAACAGTGGTGTCAAGCCATTCCTTAGCCTGTTTTCCTTCAAATGGTGTAGAAAAATGGGATTTTCCCTTCTGTAACTGCATTGTAGCTTGCCTTTTGGGGTGTTTGGTCTCTGCTTTTACATAGGGCAGCCATGCTGGTTCTGTACTTGTTTATACATCTGTTTTAGCACTGAACTGGATTGCATGTGATGCTTCTTCCTGCTGCCAATGGAGATAAAAGATTTGATCTTCCCCTTCCTACAGCAACAACAGCTAAAATAGTCTGAATGATGGTGAACAGATTTTAGGAGAAAAATGTTCTCTGAGAGGGTGGAAAGGCCCTGGCATAGATTGTCCAGAGGAGCTGTGATGCCCCATCCCTGAAAGTGTCCAAGGCCAGGTTGGATGAGGCTTGGAGCAACCTGGGATAGTGGAATAGGTTGGAACAAGATGATTTTTGGGGTCCCTTCCAACTGAAAGCACTCTAATTCCTCGACACAGTGTACCACAGTCACTCTTCTCATGTTTTCAGATTGGTTTTGGGTGAGGCATTTTGTAGCTGTGTATTACTGCTGTGAGTTTAGAGCACCACCTCTTCTGCTTTATACTTAGGAGGAACTTTCTGAACTCTCTATTCAGCCTGATTTTTGCTTCTTTTTGGATAAAAAATGCACAAGAGAGGTTTATTTTCAAATACACAGCTTTGTTTTGACAAGTGAACATCCGGTTCTAAATGGTGCAATGAAAGCAATTATTTGTGTGTGGAAATGATGGCCTGGGTGTGTTTTACCCTTCAGGTTTCCCTGTGGGGCTTCCATCTACACCTCAAACTTGATTTATGGCAAAGCTGCTGCTGTGGGCAAGGGCTTTTCTAGGACATAGGGTGCTGCAATGCTAAATATTACTACATTTAAATTATATTTTTGTTTCAGCTATGCAATAATATCCAGTGTATGAGGCACTCTTACAGTCAAGTGACAGAAGTCTTGCCTTTACTGCATTAGTCAAGTAATATAAACCAATTTCACTTAATTTTGGGTAGGAAGCAAGCTTGAAATGGAATAACTTTTAAGTTGGATTGCTACCAGCTTGTTGCACTGGCAGAAATGAAATAATTATTTGTCTGTTAATGGCAGACTGTCAAGAAAATGCTGATTCTGATTTTAATGCATTTCCAAAACTTATTTATTAAGAATTGCATAACAGCATATTGGGATATTAACATAGCCGTTTTGGAGGCTTCAATCTAAAAATTGATTTTTAATTTTTTTAAAAAAACTGTGTTCTCAAGAATCCGACATAATATGGGGTTTGTATTATAGGATGGGATTTTTTTTGTTGTGAACATGAGAGCTTGGTGAAATGTCTGTATACACTCTTTTTTTACTGAGTTCTTTTGGAGGTGACTGAACCAATGTTTTTATCCTATCTTAAATCCATCTTAAAAATATTTTATGTAGCAAAGAAATAATTTCATGGTGATGCCAGGTCACTTAATAAAATTTAGTAATTGTTCTCATATGGCATATTATGTCTTATGAAAAGTATATGCTTTTCTACATCAAATTAATCTCAAGGGCAAGAAGGACAAAAATGACTGGAATAAATAGTTGAGAAACAAGATTTCTCTTTTTAAATAATAATAAAAAGAATGTCCTTTCTAAAATTTAACTGAGAAAAATTAACAAGAGTGTCTGCTTGTATTAATGTTGGTAGAGTTTGATATTTTTGTTCCTCCGCTACACATCAAATATAGATAACTCTTGTTACTCCTAATCCTCATCACAGCTGGACATGGCTTTAAAAAATTTAGCTCCCTCCTCTGAAGATGTGGGCTAATTAAACTTTCATTCATCTTTTGAAACAAAAAATGTAGTGTTTCATCCTGCTCTTTTGCGGAGAAGGTACCAAGAGTATTGGGGCATCCAGTGCCTGGGAACGTGGTGCTCCTGGGCTGTTTTGTTGAACATCTGGATTTCCAAAGCCTCTTTCCGTCAGTTGCAAAGTTGTTCCAAGTTGTGTAATGCTTTTTTTGTCCTGCTGAACTCCTGCTCTGGCAGTGAATGCCTGAAAACAGTGTTTCCACCACCAGCACAGTGGGGTGAGGTTATGGTTATTCCTGAAGCAGCCCATTCTCCTCCTGCTGTGTCAAATCTTTTCAAGATTTGGTTCATGGTGTGGCTGTGTTTGAGAGATTTTTTTTTTGTGTGTGTGTGTGTGGGTCAGCTATTAGATGTTTCTATCAGTTCTAGCAGGCTGTTACTTGGGGTCAGGGAAGGCTTGCTCCTGAAAATGGTGATAGGAGGCTGAGATAAGCGGTGGGTGAGTCACGTTTGATTCCTGTGTAGCACAGCAGTGAAAGTCTTGCCTTGGGTTGTTTCATGTTGGTTTTTTTTCTTTGTTTGTGAATGCCTCCTGTGAATGTTTGACAAATCTGATGGAATACTTTGCCAACCACATTGTTGTAGTCCTTTTGCCAGAATTACTAACTTTCCTGTGATAATCGTGTACATACAGAATTATTTTCAAACTGCTTACTTGGCCTCTACACCTCTTCCTTGGTGCCTCGCAGACCTGGACTAACACAAAGAACAAGGAGCTACAGTGTTCCTGAAAGAAATTTGGTGAAGGAAAGTAGTACTAACCTAAAACTGGTAGATTTTGTCAGCAAAATAGGTCTTTTTGGTGACAAGTTAAGTGACTCTGCCTGGCACTGTTAACCCCATTGCACTGTGTTTACTTTAGCGCATGGCATCCACGGGGCATGTCAAGATTAGGCCCTCATAACCCATTTGTAGAACGTTGTTTTGTTTATGGAACTCCAGAAGTTACCTAATAAGCAGTAGTTTCTTTGGAAACTAATACTGGAAATACATAGAAGTCTCAACACGGGGAGTTAGTGCTGTGGCAGAGAACCAGTCTCTACAGTATAGAATTATTGAGCTGTAATCGATCAGATGAAAAATAAATTATTTTTTGAGCTTCTGTCAGCAAAGAGGATTCTCAGTCACTGCAGCTGAATTTAATATTGTGTGTATTATGTTATAAAGAGTGCTGTAACTTGATACTTTTTTATGAAGCTGGATAAAATTTTCATTGCTATAGATGTGTTTCTTTGAGCTGAAGAGATTGCCTGAACTCAGATAATGTCCAGTGATTATGAACAGCAATGTCTAGTAAAAATGCTTGAATGTGGCTTTTAACTCAAAAAATAAAATGGCGTTAATGTACTGAGAAGTGGCCCATTTTCTTACCATAAAGCGGGGTTTTTGCTTAGTATTTGGCTAATCTTAGAAACTATGTAACCGTCCTTTAAAGCTTTTGATAGTTTTAATGCATAGCTATGCTAAGTCAACTGAGTTGGTGTGTTCTTAACGTAATACTTAAGGATTATGATTAATAACTGAGTGTTCATTGTGGTTTTTTTCACAAAGCATTAATTTAAAGAGTAAGCTGTGCAGATTGCACTTGATGGTGCAGCTGGAAAGCACAGAGTAGAAGGAATACAAATGCAGACCTTCTGGTGATACTAATTTCAGTCCAGTGGAATTTTAGGTGCCTATATGGCATTTCCGTAAGGAAATATTTGCCTGCTTAAGGGCATGATTGGGGTACTTTGAGGTAATTACTGGTTTATGCTGGTTTCGTTGGAGGTGGAATTGTCTTGTGCCCTTGTGGAATTAGCAAAGGGATGATTGAACCAGGCAAATTCGTGGTCTATATGTGTCTTGAGTAAATACAGAAAACTTAGTGAGGATTTTCTTGTTCAGCTCCCAGCTATCCTGGCACTGGATAAGTACTCCCAAGATCTGAGCTTCTTGTTCAGGTGGTTTCATCACTTTGTTAAGTGGTATGAAGCATAAAGGAGAAAAATAGATGTTTTCCTTAAATAATTTTCAGAGAGGTAGTGCTGTCCTATGGGTTTGTGATGGAGTTTGGTCACTGTGTGAGTCTTGTGCTCAGAGTTTGGTTGTTTCTGTGTCTCAGCTATCTGGTGTTGTTGTGTACCCACTTGCTGTTTGGATGTAGTAGCAAGAGAGTATTTTTAAATAAGTTTGCATTAGACTTTTTATAGAAACTAGCTGTGCATCTCTTAGCCTCCTAAAGCCTTGTAACATTGTTAGACTTTGTCATTTTCAAAGAAGGTTAAAACATTCTATTCAGCCTCTTTGTTATATTTGCAGTTTCGAAAGCTGTTGCATTGATTGTGAGTGTTAGTTCCAGGCAATATTTCCACTTTGCTATTGACTGTTTTGTAAATTTTGTGTGTAGGTGGATTCCATTTACCCCCAGGGGAAGAAGCTGTCCTAACTAAGGCTTTAATTAGCTGTTTCTTGGTTTCCACTGAAATTCTGGAAATCGAAAGTGTGAGAGCTCATCAGAATTGGTGTAATTTGGATGGGATCTGAGCCAGTGTTAACTAAAACTGTCTCCAAATCACAGCACAGGAAGGACAGGGAGCTGCTGGAGAGAGTGCAGAGCAGGGACACCAAGGGTATCAGAGGAGAGAGATGGAGCAGCTCTGCTGGAAGGAAAGGCTGAGGGAATTGGGATTGTTCAGCCTGGAGAAGAGAAGGCTTTGGAGTGATCTCATTGTGGCCTCCCAGTGCCTGAAGGGAGCCCACAGGAAAGATGGAGAGAGACTCTTGACAAGGGCCTGGTATGACAGGATGTAGGAAAAATTATAGCAGAACAAGGACATGGTGTTTTATATGAAGCATACTTGCACAACCAGGGCAGACAGTGTCCTTGAAACTGCCTGAGAAATAAAAGATAGAACAGGCAGTGAGGTGATAAACAAAGAAAGGAATGCAAAAACAAGAGGCACTGTTCACGGGATGGGGGGCAGAGAGAAGTTAGCATAGTGATGAGCACAATATTTGAATATAGCCATTCACATCGAAGTGTATATTGTAAACAAGTTAGTTTTAACCAATAGCAGATTGTTTTGCCTCAGGAACCCTGGAAAAGCTCTATAAGAATGCATCTATCTGGGTAATAAACGAAGTTCATTTTACCTTGATGAGGACTCCTGAGTGTTCCGTTCGGTCTCTTTTCTTTAACAGGACAAGAGGCACTGGCTTCACACTGATGGAAAGCAGGGTTAGATTGGATATTAAGAAGAAACTGTTCCCTGTGAGGGTGGTGAGGCCCTGGCACAGGTTGCCCAGAGCAGGTGCGGCTGTCCCGTCCCTGGCAGTGTCCAAGGTCAGGTTGGATGGGGCTCTGGGCAGGCTGGGATGGTGGAAGGTGTCCTTGCCCATGGCAGGGGGCTGAAATGGGATGATCTTTAGGCTGCTTTTCATTCCAGGCTGTTTTGTGACTTAGATTTTTAATGCCTTGTAACACAGTGTTTGCTGTTTTGTAAACAGCTAGGTTTGGGGAGGAGGAGAATTCATAAAATTGTGTCTAGATGTAATTGAAAGAAGAGCTCTGATTAAAACACGTGTTAAAAAATGGCAAAGTCATCATAAGAACCAGACTTACTGTTGTGTATCAGGAGGCAAGGACAGCCTATTTTTTGGCGACTTGGCTTCAGGTCTCCCTTGACTGAGCAGGACTCTGAAAGGTATCAGTACATCTTTACAACGTGTTAGTCTTGTGTGTTTGCAGCTCTTTTGCTTTGAACTGCACGAGTTTGGAAACCCGCCCCCCCCTTGTGTTGTTACAGTGAATAGGACCTTTTCAAAGGGAATTTGGAAGGTTTGCTGCAACTGTTCTAAATCAAGAGAGAGACACTTCCACAGAAGTCTGAAAATAGTGTAACAGACACGATGGGCTTTATTGCTGCTATTCTCTATCTTGATTCTTTTCCTGTTTTTTCTGATAACGGCGTCAGTATCTCAGGACTGCTTTTGAACTGTCTGGCTTACATTGTGCACTTATGAGTCTGACAGTCCCCTACCAAAACCAAGCAAACAGAAAAAAAATGTAAATAAGCAATTGGTTATTCAACTGTAAGGAAAGGTCTTTGAATAAAAGTGTTGACTTCTGCCTTGGTCTGACTCTGGGGTTAATATGAGGAATTCATTAGTCAATTAGGAAAATGTAAAAAAGAGGGGATTTCCTGCTTTGAAGGGCTTTTGAAGCTTTGGGGATATGAAGATCATCTTTCATTCCAGTTCTTGGAGAACTCCTTGTTCCAGTGCTTGGAGAATCCGATAATCTAGAATCAGAGACTGGTTTGGGTTGGAAAGGAGCTTAAAGATCATCTTGGTCTAACCCTCCTGCCATGGGCAGGGATGCCATTAAGCTTTATTAGGTTTATTTTCACTTTGCTATACAATATGTTTTTTAACCAGCCCATTATCTTCTTTGCCATGACAAACCTTTTTGTGGTTACTTTCCTTTTTATATTTGACCTAGAAAACATGAGCAGTCATCTATTAAAGTAGCTTTTCCTTGTCTCCCATTCCATATCTTGCATCTCAGCCCCAAAAATGTACCTTTTTCAGAGAATTCAAGTACTGACTGATAGGGGTCATGTTTGTATAAGAAGATTTGGGTTTAATGTTTACATTAAAATTAATTATTTACATTTAGCAACCCCATTAATTTGAGATGTGAGGAGGTAGATTTAAGTGACAGCACCAGCCTGTGCCATAAACTGAGTGGTAGAGCTGGACAGTAAAGTGCTGTTTTCTTCTTGATTATTAGTGACCTCTTTAAGTGTTGAGTTGTGTTGCCAATGACAAAAATTAAGTTTTGCATTAGTGAAGCAAGAACTTATGTACCTTTATACTATCAAGTAAGTAAATAAATTTCAAAGACTTTAATGGCATAAATTGCATTTCCTAGTAGCTGATGATGAGTTTGCTCTTGTATCTCCCAGGTCTAATTAACTACAAGTAAGTGTCCACCTAGAGATTTTAATTAGTCCTGAAGCTGCTGTGCCTTGATCACTTTCTGTGGAGTTTCTCCTAAGTTAAAGTCTCAAGAGAGACAAAACCTGTGGCTTTACTTCCTGCTGTTTGGGAAGGAGACAGCAGATTGAAATAGAGAAATTAACTTTTATCTCTCACATTTGCCTTACACTTGCACCTGTGCGAGGTCCAAGTGTACTTGGGCTTTGTTGTGCAGAGGATTGGTTAAATTTCCTTGGACAAAGTGCAGTAAAGCCAGCAAAAGTCGGCTCTGTGTTTGTCTTCCATTGACTCACAGGTAATTGCAAGGAAAGGAAAAGGAAGTTTGGCATCTCTTGACTACATAATGAAGTGAGAGGTTAAAGCTCCACATGAAAAGAAGTCTGATTATATAATAGCAGTAGCTGCTGTAAGATGTTTATTTCTTTGGTTAGTAACTAAGAAATGGTGTATTATAATCCTGGTAATATTTCTTCATACACTCTGGGAGGGGAGCACAATGGCACAGGACAGGGATGTTGGATGTAGGACTGCTGGAGGGTAGTCGTCTTCCCCAAGGACAAATGCTTGTGGAGGAAGCTGGAAAACTGCAAGCTTTCAGGCCTGGCTTGGCTCTCTGCAGGTGCCATCTGTGACTGTTTTTTACAGTCATGAAGCATGTAACAGGTGCACACTACAGTATCTTACCTCTTATTAGCCAGTGTGTGCTTTCAGTTAAAGACATTTGAAGTTCATTAGATGGAAGCTATTTGTAGACACAAGTTACCTGGAAGAAATTATCGCTTAACAAACTTACTGTATTATTCTTATACTGAAATTGAGTTACTCTGAGGGTGTTTCAACATAAATAAGAAAACTACACGTTGTTTTCCACTTTTCCATATTTTACATACATTAACGGAGTTTTTTCCAAGACATCATCTCAAATGAAGATCTCTTAATGTATTGATGATAATATGAAGTCTCTTTGGCCCTTAAGCACTTTAACTTTGCCTTGTGTACAAAGGCAAAACCAAGAGGTGGGCTCTCATGAGTGAAAGTGGTTTGTCTTGGTGATGTCCGTTCCTTGTGGATGAGCACTGGCATGTCCAGGGAGGAATTCATGGGCTTCTTATATCCTCTCAGCAGTGTAGTTTCATTGGCTCATGCATACTGCTGGACTCTTTGTGAGCTTCTGGCTCTTACAAATATGGATTTGATTCCTGACCCAGTTTACTCAGAACTGAGCGGTGCCACATGGGCCGGGCAGAAATGGAGCAGGCAGGAAGAGTAGTACAGTTCAGAATTCTGCTTTCAAGTGTCAGTGGAGCTGTGTGCTTTGGAAACGCGGAAAAGATGGGTTTGTGGAATCAAATGAAAGGCTGCAGCAGTGCATTTGCCTGCAAGGTGGCAGTCACAAAAGAGAGCACTGCAGGCCCTTGGAACAGGGGCTGGATTTCTCTGTCACCTGCCAGGTTTTGCTGCTGAGAGCACTGTCTTAAGTGCTTTGCTTTGTCCTATGCAAGTCTAAGAAGTCTGGAATCGAGGTTATTAGCAGTGGCTTATGACTCCTTGCCAAGAAAAGAGTAATTGAAGTCAACCTTTAAACCCTCTGGAAAATATCTGGTTTTAGGTGAGAGCTGTCTTGGATTGAAAGGGTTATTTGGTAATGCAGAGCGATGTTGAATGTTCTGCTAATGTCACTGACTTGATGCTGGATATTTTTGCTGGCTTAGGTTAATGCTAAACTGAACCAGTTTGAATTTAAAAACAGTGAATGCTTAATCCTGATATCTTAATTATTTTATTAATTGTTTTATGATATCTTAATGATATATGTTGCCGATATGGGCTCTGCAAACTAGCCTACCTTGGTGCTCATATAAAACCAGGCTAAGTCATCGCACAAAGGGATGCTCTGTAAACAACCCAGAGGTGCAGAAAAGAAGGGCTTTTACTTGCAAAGACAGCAGCAGTCTTTCATTATTTTCAAAAACAGAACAAGCTCTCAAGAATTGCCTATAAATTGATATGATGTGGAAATGGAAATTGTCTGGCAGTGCCTTGAAAGTGGAGCATTGTTTACTCAGGAATTGTAATATCAACTGTGAGCAAACAGGAGGGGCTGATGGATTCTGACTGCTCTGCAATCACAGGCTGCATGGTGAGCCACTGCTTTGCTACCAGTGTAGTCATTCTGCTGGCAGGGACACCTGCTCAGTGGTAAAAGAATCATAAAATCTTTGAATGGTTTGGGTTGGAAGGGACTTTAAAGCTCATCCTGTTCCAGCCTCCTGCCATGGGCTGGGACACCTTCCACTATCCCAGGTTTCTCAGAACCCCATCCAGCCTGGCTTTGGACACTGCTAGGGATGGGGCAGCCATAGTTCCTCTGGAAAGGGAAATTTGGGTTCATTTTTCATTGGTTCCACATGGTTTTAACTACACAAATGGAAATAAATCAGAATCTTATTCCATTGGTTTTTTTCAGTTATTGTCAAATAGTCTTATTCTCAAGGAAAGAAATGGAAGCAAATGCCATGTCATTGTACTTCTATTTTTATGTGCTACCCCTTCTATGTTGCCAGAAATATATGGATGACTTGCCCAACTGCACTTTTTTCAGAGATATGCATACTTAATGGCATACATGTTTAAACTTGAATCATTCCTTTAAAATGCCTTCCTGTATTCTAACCACTAGTATTAATAACAAGAGCTAACCTACAACCCAAAAAGGTCAGTGGGTATGTGAATAACCAGGCCTAATCCTGATTTCTGCTAAATGCTGCTCAACTGTATTACTCAGTTTCTTGCTCTTTTTTTAAATATGCTTTCTCATACCTGCTTTTCTGAGAACCAGTGCAAAACACTTAGTCATAGGTAGGTATGGCAAGAGTTTAGTGTGTTTTAAGCATAAGTAGTCAAGTGTGAAATTGTGCAGGTGAGGCAGGAATGTAAAGTGAGGAAGCTGCTCCCTTTAAATCAAAGGGCAGACTTGGGTTGACTGTGAGGGAAAAACAAGTTTTCAACAGCAAAGCAAATTCATGCCATGACTTTTTCTGTTGTTCTGTTGGATAATTACCTTGTGCAGTGAGGCAGACTGTATGGAACCACAGTGGTGTGGCCAGGGCAGTGTTTTAGGAGGGAATCCTCTCATCAGCAGCTTTTTGGAACCATCGTGCTTCTAGGGCTGCTGAAGGAAGCAGAGGAAAGGATTCGTCCTGTCAGTGAGTGTGAGACCTCAGTGCCTCCTGTGTTGAAAAAAATGAAGTCTTGCTGACAAGAAGAGAAGCTCCTTGTTTCTGTGCAATTCCCCTGGTGTTTTCCAGGTGTAGGCGTGGAGATGGAGTGTAGAGTAGGATGTGCAGATGAGTCTCTGGGTGAGCTGTGATGGTTCTCTGCTGTATCAGCACGCTGTTTTCATCCTGCAGCAATGGTTCCATGGGCTTTAATCACAGGGGTTGCAAAACAAAGTGTTAGTTTGGAGGAAGAGAAAGCAACATGCTCTACCTGGGGGTATTCTGCCCTGGTATCCTGTGAGCTCAGGTGCTGGGGTTACCTTAGCTGTGTCGTTTAAACAAAAAGAAAATAATTCACTTCAAGTGTTTTTCTTCTTCTTTCTCTTTTCTCAACAAGTGGAACTCTAAGGGTTTAGAAATGTATTAAATTAATTCAGTCCTCTTGTTCCGGGAAAGCAAATGCCCTTCATGTACTTGCAAGGAGAGAAATGACAAGCAGAACTCCGAAGATCTCAGTCAAGACTTTTCTTTTATATCAAGCTGCTTTATAATTTTAATTTCACTCTTGGTTCATGTGTCAACATGCTTTTTGTAGAAGTTGCTTTTCAACACTGCAGTAGAGCTTAAAGAACTAGGATACAGTGTTGTGAGCAAATAAGGAGTAGTTTAGGGCTGAATTTGAAGAGAAGCAGTTTTTTTCCCTTCCCGAGAATCACTAAATAGCAGTAACAAAGAAGCACCTTCTCTTCTAGAATGTAAATGGTGTTGGTCCTGCTAACACTGAGTATGGGACTTAATGATGCAGTGAAGTCCAGGCTGGACAAGTCCTCTCTCAATTCTCTTTGAGGTGCTAGGTTGCTCAGGGAAGAGAGGCAATAAATTTTTTGGATCTTGTTATGACTGGCCACCTTCAGCAATCAAGTGAGGATGTGAACAAGTGGCTGCAGTCAGTGAAGACATGAAGAGCTTGATGCTCTTTAAATTCTCTTAATAATGTATCTTGCTTCTAGTTTGGATCAGTTTTATCCTCATAGGTAAGATCAGTAGCCAAAGTAGGGTGACACAGATCCTGTTAATTTGGGAGCACATGCTGTTTATGAATAGGGTCAGAAAGGGCAGGAGGGAGAGCTGCCTTCTTCTCCCCACTGGTGTGCCCCTAAATTTTCTTGTCAGCATTTCCTGTATTCTGATTTCACACTTGATGCAAAGACACCATCTTGCACCTGCAGAGCTTCATACCACAGACTTGTAAATGAGACTGCAAGCCAGGATGCTGCCCGCACTGACTGACTTGTGATGGGCAAGCTCTCCTCTTGCTAGAAGCCAAACAGCAATACCAGATTTATTTTTACATAGTTATTATATAGCTGCTGAAAGATGACTTCTGATTACCAGTGATGAGAAGATAATTGGGACCATCTGCCCCAGATGTGGTAAAAGGCCTCCTTAGCTGGCAGCACCTGATCCTTCTCACCACCCTGTCCAAAGCAAACATACCTTTCATCACTACCTCCAGGCATCCACAAATCCATCTGTACTTTGGATATGATGTTGTATCTTTCTAGGCTGTGGCCTCAAGGCTAATAATTCATAGTGGTGTAGGCTTCAGGTGATACCTGCAGTCTTTCAGAGTTGTCATTGCCTTGATAGGAACAGAAGCTAAACTCTTGCATTTCCCATTACCCACAAGAACTGACTGAAATGTTCGGACCTTGTTAACATTACAGATGTGTCTCCTTGGAAACAATGACTCAAACTTTCTAAGCTATTCTTTCTGTATTTTTTTTCTTCTTTGCGGCTAATTGTTATGTAATTCAACAAAAACAGAAAGGGATGTAATTTCAAAGATTTCCTGATTTTTATCAAGAATTCTACTTTCCTGTATTGAATAAATTGCAAATACCACCTCTTCCCTCTTCCTTCCCCTCCTCAAAATAAAACCCACTCTTGAGTTTTAAAAAGTGAACTTTAAAACTTTTTTAATGCTCTTTCTTTGTACAGTGTCTGTCAGTGTCATAAGCTGCCTTGTGTTTCCTGAACTTCATTTAAACAGAGGGTTGTTTTTGAACAAAAACATGAACTGATGAGCAGTTTTGATCATCCAGTAAGCGGTAGACCACCTGTGAAGAAAATGAAACATGATTTAAGGTAAAAAGATTTGTTACTATGCCAGTCTTGTTTCCCTTCCAGGTGAGTGGAAGGGTCACAGTTGCTTTAGAAGTGTGTGACTGAAAGAGACCACTTGAGTTGGAAAGTAATTTCTTATTCTTCCCAGTCCTCCTCCTGCACTACAGATTGTTGACTAATAAAAGTTCAAAGAAGTTTTGGGAAAAACCTCCATGGGAACAGATCATCAAAACGGCAGTTTACATTTCCAGCAGTCCTTCAAGTGTATGTTTAGTTTGGTGAAAGAATGAGCCTGGTTTGGTTTGGTTTTAGTGTTCTTCTCCCTTCTTTCATAGGAGTAGGAAATCTTTCCACCTGCTGGAAAGGGAGTTTCCCACCTACAAGAGGTAGAAATCTTGCTGCTCTCTGTGTTTCCTCCCTCCCACTGAGTTCCCTGTATGTGCAGTGTGTATTTCCTCCTGATCTGAGATGCGCATTGTCACCAGCACCATTTTGCCAGTGTGGAGGTGCCAAAACAAATGGATTGTGTAGCAGGTTGGTCATCTTGGTTCAGCTTAAAAAGAAACCTGACCTCTGGGGAAGTCCTTTTTTGTGGCATCTCTTAAAAGAAGCTCTTCCTTTAAGCTACCTGTGTCATTTGCATGTGTGCATCTCCTCAGAGCCTTGTGGGAATAGACTTTTAATGTCTCTCTTACTTTACCTACTTCTGTTAATTACATTTTTTTGTAGCTTTTGTTTTTTTGAGACAGTATGCCAGCAAACCTAGGCAGCAATATATGTTGTATCCTTGCTAAGTTTCTATTAGGCTGGACTCCTTTCTTGTTGGTTTGACTGACTTCTCTCTATCCCTGTATCTCTTTGTATTTTATGTGAAGCTCTCCTTCTACAAGTACAAACTGGAACTGAGGCTTCAGTGTGAGAACAAAGACCACTTTAGTATTTTCCTTGGGACTTTCATCAAATAAAATACATAAAATGTCTCCATTAAAATGTCTGAATTGATGAAGGAAAGGGAGGAAAAAGGCTCCTTTTCCTCCAGCAGTGTCTTGATTAATGGATTTATTGTTTGTACGGATTTTGTCAGGAAGCCATATGGCTTGAGGAAGACAAAGAGGAAGTGGCTGATGTTGGGCATCTGATTTAATAGGGGTCCCTAAGGACAGAATGTGGCTCTTATCTTTACTCCTTCCCACTCAGTTTGCAGAGTGGTCCGAGAAGAGCTTTAGGGTTTCAATAGAGCTGCAGATAATGCAGCTCTGTTGGAGTGGAAGTGTCAGTCAGTGCTGCTGGATCAGCATCACAGCCACTCCATTCTCAGGTTCAGAATCCACTGTTCTTCGGCTTTTGTATGAAGTGTCCTGGGGTAATTAACAAACAGCAGTAATTGAAATGTTTGCTATTTGTGTACTGGCAGTTGATCAGTTTGCAGTAGATGGAGGCGACTTTTAGCATCTCAAAGCTGAGTTGTCATAGTTTAGGGTGAGATGATTATTTCTATCTCGTCCTCCCCCAGCAAAATTCAAGCATCTGTGCCTCTGGATTAACTAATTCACCATCTGTATCCTAAAACAAGATTTATTTTCCTAATCTAACATGTGTAAGTGGGGATTGGTAAGTAATTGGGGCTAAAGCACTGGTGATTCAACCTCATGTGGTGGGTTAGATGAATGTTCTGCATTTTCTATGACTGTTTGATCCTACTTAGGACTGTGAATGCGGTGAATAAACCCGAGTGGAGAACTTTAAGGAATGTTCTCTAATGGAACTGCAATCAAATACATTACAGAGATTTAACAAGCATATCTTCCTTCTGTTAAATTACAGCTTCTCAGGTGAGAGACATAAACTTACCAAAAATTATTCTGTTAATTTCAGAGCTAGAGTAAATGGCTTTTGTGAACCGTTAGTAAATGTTAGTGGATCTGCAGAGTGGACAGCACAAAACATCACAAAAACATATTCCGGCAACTCAGGAATTTAATTAATATTAGTTTGTGGATGAAAGCTGCATATGACGACAGACATGGTGAAAATTATGTGTGCCTCAGACTTCTGGAGCTCCTGAATGTCCTATTGTGGGGTTTTGGGCTATAATGGGAGAAGCAATTACTCCTATAGGGCTTTGATGCCTCATGTGCATGATCTACTGTTTTACAGACCTCCCTTCTTTCCAGATCTTTAAAAGGTTTTTGTTGTTTTCTGAACTCTTATGATGTTCTTTTGCTGGAGTTGGTACTTTTATATCTTTCCATCCGAATGATATTTGGGGACAGTTTGTGTGGACAAAATCCAGTGTCTGACAACAGTGGTAGAAGAAATGCTGAAATATCAGTGGAAAGTTTTTCTGATTTAGAGCTGGTTTTCCATGCTGCACTCTATAAAGCTCCAATGCAGAGTTACACATAAAAGATACATTCCTTTAAAATATTATTCAGAAAATCTTTGGTTGTGAAGGCTTAAAAATAACCGCATCTCACATGTTCTCCTTGGCTGTGCCATAATATTAGGCAATGTCTGTCACAATGATGCTGTTAAACATTACTGTAGTAAGCATCCCTTCCTAGCCAATTATTAGTCTTAATCAGCAGTTTGGGATTTGTTACCTTTTGCCCAGTTTGTTTGGCTGTTTGTGCATGCAGTGCTCATGATTCACTGCTGCAAGGGAGTCAGGGTGTGCAGCTCCAGAGCACTTGGAGGGTTATACATCTGGAAGCGCTCCACTCTGAGGATTATTTTCCTTAAAAAGAAAATTGGGAAAGAAGATTATTTCACAATCTCCTATATTTACAATTTACCAACAGTAGATGCTTGTGACTACCTAATGCAGTGTTTAGGGGTTTTTTGGTATTTTTTCCTGATGTTCTGGAAAGCTGTTGAAATGTTGTTTACCACACTTAGTTATTTATAGTAGGAACATGTCACACCAGGTATAAGAAGCAGCAAATGAAGAGCAGTTTTCCACATTTCTTTTGAACTAACTTTTCAAAAATAAAATACTGCTTGTGTATACCACCTGATCTATAGGTGCCAGGTGAACACTGTGTTTTTCCAAAACACTAAAAGAAGGATGAGGAATAGAAGGTCATCCTCAAGAAGGTGGTTTCACTAATTCCTCCTTTTTTCCTTCCAGGAACTGTCCTTATCAGCAGAGTGGACACTGATGCCTGGAGTAGCAGATTGTGCATAAACAGACATCTCTGTCTTCATCTGCAGGTAAGAATTTAGCACCAAAATCCTCCAAGAGAGAGTTTGCCTGCTTCCGTCTGAAAGTTCTTGCACATAAAACATTCTGAAAACTCTAAATCTTAAAGAATCACAGAATGGGCTAGGTGGGAAGAGACCTTAAAGATCATCTCCTTCCACCTGCCTGGGTGTGCAAGGACACTTTCCACTAGACCAGGCTCCTCAGAGCCCCATCTAATCTAGCCCTGAACACTTCCAGGGATGGGGCAACTTCATAAATTCATCACTTTCCCTTTCTTCCTGAGATGAGAAATCTGAGCAATATACCAACCCCCTTGCTCTGTGCAATGTTTTCTCTAAGCAGTTGTGTTCTGGGCAGACCTGCCCTGGCCCTGCTGAGTTTCTCTCTGCTGTGATGGTGTGATCTCCATGGATATGCACCTTCCTGCTGTATAAGAGGGGGATCCACAGCTAACCTGTCACTGGGGAGTGTGGAATGAGAGGAAGCTTTTGTCCTTGGCTCCTCTGCTTGTCAGATGATCCTGGACAGCAGATCTTCACTCAAGAAAGAATATCTTCACTGAAAGGCCTGTCAGGCGTTGGAATGGGCTGCCCAGGGAGGAGGAGTCATCATCCTTGCAGGTGTTCAAGCAATAGCTGGTGCTTCTTCTTTGATTTGGGTGATTTGGGTGGTGTTTGGTCAAAGGCTGGACTCAGTGATATTGGAGATCTTTTCCAACCTTAGTGATTCCATGATTCACTGTAAGGACTTGTCCCCAGCTTGGCCACTCAGACATTGCCAAAAATCAAAAAATGTTGTCAGGAAAAGTAAATAGTAGCAGGTGTTTTTTTTTTCCTGACAACATAATGAATCCTCAATACAGGAAAAATATCTAACTTAGACTAAATTATATGCTTTCATATTACTCATTGATTTATTTTTCATGTTGGTTTGATTTTTTGAGTCCCCTGTTTTATAATGTAGATGAGGCTGGTGAAGCAAGTGAGAAAGTGAGAATGCAGCTTCTTCTCTGGCTTGTCACCATTTACAGGCTTATTCAATGCTGATTTGCCTTTTGTGCACACATCAGCTTCTCGGTGATAGACTTCCATAGCAATCACACCACCTTTTTAATTTCTGTGTGTATATTACCTTTTTACCACTCCCTCTATTGCAAATGCAGTATTGATAGCAGTATTCTGTTGATAACTGAAGCAGCTGAGGGACCAACAGAGCTAAATAAATTAAAACACTTTGTTCATTTGCCACAATGACAGCTTGTCTCATGCTCTGTGTATCAGAGGTACAGTTAAGGATAAAGATGCAAAAGCTTTATCTCACTACAGGAAAAGCTGCAGGAAAGCAACTTTGGATGGTGTCATGGGTTACAGTACAAAATGTAATCAAAGGTGTATTATTCTATCACCATCTGCTGGAACTGGAATGAGGGGAAGTGATGCAATCTTGTGTTGATAAGCCAGCTGATAAGAAATCAGCAGGACAATTTCCCTATTTCTCCCACGACCCATCCTCCCTCTANTCAGAGGAAGACCAGGCTCATCTGGTACCACTGGACTACTGCCAACACCCTGACCAACAGGCTATCAGGTTGTATTCTGACTTTGTCAGTGGCTTTCTTTCTTTTCTTCCTGTTCCCTAATAAATTGTATTTCTGACTTGGAGTCTCTCACTGGTTTTGTTCTCAAACCAGTACAGATAGATACTTCCATTATCCTTAATATAGTGTAGAACTAGTAGGATTATCAATGCACATATATAAAATACACTCTTTTTGGTGAAGAGGAGCTTTGCCGAAGGGTGGTACATGGGTATGGATGCATCTGTCCATATGTACAGGACCCAAAATGCTGCGTTGGCTAGAGTCTAGCTTCAGACTTGTCTTAAGTTGCCTCATATTCAAGAGATGTTTTGGGTTATTCATTAAAGCGCTTTCAGCCCCACATTCTAGGCACCTTATGTGTCTCTTCAATGGAGTGGATTGTTTCTAAAGCAAATATTTCCAGATCATTAATTGCTGCCTTCAGCCAATAACATCATCTTACTAAAGGGGTGTGATGGTTTGTGTGGGGGGCTGGTACCAGCCATGGAGACAGTCCTGCTGGCTGAACCAGCACATAGAATTTAGACAGACACTGGCCTCTTATTTTTCCCAGGTGGCACTTAGAGCACATATACATATGTAAGTTAACCTGGAACTCCAGGAAGCTTGGAATATGGTGGTGTTGAGCCAGGTTTTCTTCTGCCAAGTTAAAATATTTAAGAATTTGTTGTTGACTCTATTTTGAATAAATTCCTTTCAGTGGAGTGAGTTAGTGGCTGGCTGCCAGGTGAATTTAGTGTCACTCCTTTATTTGTCACTTTGAAACAAGTCATGTGAATTACTGTCTCTGAATGATTTTACTGTATGAGAGCAGTAGGTATTTGCCTGCTGGAAATTCATCAGGATGGTGCCTGCCCATTCTCATACAGGGAGAGTTACTTATTTACCTGTGTTTATTTTGAATAAACCAGTTTGATTTTTTTGCCTTAAGCATCATTAATGTAATTTGTTGCTGTTACATGACTTTATTTTACTATCTGTTTGGGTCAGCTTGTAGTATGTATTTTTATTAAAAACTTTTCCCCCCAGCTGAAATAATGGCATAATAATAGATTTTTGTACTTTTAAGAAAAAAAATCAATCCAAGTTTATTCAGTGTTAATTAATAAATAAAATAATGAAGAAAAGAAACAGAACTTATTTACTCTGGCAGCACAAGTGGGCATCAAATCAGAGGAGTAACTCAGTGAAATATTTTTCTTTGAATACTTAAACTTTAAATATTAAAACCAGACAAAAATAGACAGCTTTTTCTTGGATGTTCAGAGTAGGCCTAATGATGCTTTAAATTGAATTAACTCACACAAAGTCTTAAATACAGTTGGCAAAAATGTTGTTTTGAGACCCACTTCAGAAGCTTTCACTTGCAGATGCCACTTCATTTTTTTCTGCATAGTGATATTGCATTTTCTGGGATGTTTGATAGGCAACAAAATCAGATTTTGTTGGTTTGTGAGCACTGAAACTTAATTTGTATCCTCCAGCTGTTTTGCACCCTGTGTTTGTCATGCTTTAGTTGCCTTCAGCCTACTGGAGCTGGGCAGATACTTCTGTTGGCTGGGCTAAAAAATCTGTGTGTTCCCTTTCAGAACCATGGAAGCAGAGTGCAATTCCTTTTTCATCCTAGTGACCCAGCTCATGAATCAGAAAATACTCAATTCATTAAGCTCATGGTTTCCTGCCCTTCACCTTTAATTGGAATTAATCGGTGAGAGAAGTTCCTGGGTGCTCTCTGTGAGGATAGCTGGCTCAGAGAGAGTTTTACACTTGACGTGCTGGCGAGTTCTGGTTGAGGTGAGGAATAATTTCAAGGGAAAAATGTTGCCTCTCATGTTCTCATTGCTTCTCCTGCCTGTCTCAGCTTTGCTTTTCACACCTGTCTCCTGCTACCTGGGCACTGAGTCACTACAGGAAAAAAACCAAGATTTCTTTGACAGTGGTATCACTGGGATCCTCGAGTTTTGCTGCATTCTTTGAATTAGAAGAGGTACTTTTCATCTCTTGTCTCTCTCCCTCACTCCAGAGCTGCACACTGCACAAAGTGCCTCTTGTTTCCTTGCTGTCTGTGTTGCATTTGCTCAGACTGACAACTGGTGGATCTTCTACTGGTGGAGTAGCAGAGCTGAAATTAAAGATACTGTAGCATGTGCATCCATTTCTTTCCCCTTCCTCACTTGGTCACATTTTTATTATTTTCAGCTTCTTGCTTTCTCTTTTATGGCTTCTTTCCCTTTACTTTATAGTCCTGTGTAAGTCTGTCCTTACATAAAACTTGGATCTTGTATCCACATCTGAAAGGTTTCTTTGCGTTTGGAGCAGCAGTACTTCAAGTATTTGAAATGCATTTCAAGTTGAATACTTTGAAAGTGTTTCTGAAGAAATACAATGGTCTGATAGTTGGAAAAAAAATTTCTTCCAGTAGTTTTTCAGAGTTGAATTCATCTTGTGCTTGCCAGCTGAGGGCAAACTGAAAATGGAATGTAAGTGGAGACAGGATGTCTGGGAAGGACAGAAGTATTGATAATGAATGGCAAGGGGGGTGGTTTGTGGAAATGCCGCTTACATGAAGAGGCAGTAGTCCCTGGCTTTTCTGCTTCAAAAATACTTCATTCTTAAGACGTAGGTTGCTGCGTCCCAAGCCCTGGGTGCTGAAAGTGAACCATTTCTTCCTTTTTCATTAATTTATCAAGCTTTGGCAAGGTTTGCATCCTTTACTTGCTGTAGAATGGTAGAAAAAACAGAATTACACAATTCCTGCAGACTCTAAAGTTAAAATTACTTAGTTTGAGTTTTATCAGTTTATCAATCACTAAGGAATTCTGCGATGTTCTAATCTTCATAGTAGCAAAATGTGGAAGACCTCACCTAACAGGTGTTTAATGATTCACTGTCATTAAACTTTTGAGAGGAAAAATCTGCCTATTACCCAATTCAAAAGTTTTCCCACTTTATTTACTGCTGTGTAAACAGCAAACTGTAGTTTTTACCAGTCTGCAACTGTAAAGATAGTGTTGTTTTTTGCACTAATTGCAATGCACATTAGTCATTTCTCTCTCTGGCAAGAAAGGAACTCAGGTTTTTGGAGGCATGTCATTCTGATACAATCTCTTCTCTTTGTTCTATATTGGTTTGGCAGCTCTGCAGAATGCTTCCTACAAAGGATAGCTGCACAATGGTTAAAAACAAGCATTTCTGGACTTTATTTCTTTAAAGTTTTGAATTGTGGTTGTTAAGAAAACATGCTTTAGTATTTGATACCTTGGAGTGAGGAAGAAAAAATAGCAGCTAAATGAAGTCAAATGCATCTCATTTGTCAAATTGCAAAAATCTTACAAATGCCTGCAAGTTAGTATTCAGGTCATTCTTGACTAAATAGGAAGAGAAATGTGAATGCCTGGCTTACCTCACTCTGTAAGTCTGGCTTTGTACTTTTATAAATAAGAATTTTATAAAGAATAATTTAAGATTTCTTTCATATAACCTTTCCTAGGTCTGAGGAGACTCATGTAGTTGGATTTAAATATAATATTATGTTTTGGATGCTTTTATGATTTAAAGCATATAATTTGAAATTTTTCAGTTTTAGGTGTTTATTTGCTTACTATCTTATGATTAGCACAAACAGTGATGATAACAGACATTGCAGCAATTCATGCAACAGTGCTGAGATGCTGTTTTGTTTAACTTGGGCTGTATGTCAGGAAGGCTTCAGCAAGAATTTCTTCATGGAAAGGGTGGTCAGGCATTGGAAGGGGCTGCCCAGGGAGGTAATGGAGTCCCCATCTCTGGAGATCTTTAAGAAAAACTGGATGTAGCACCTAGTTCACAAGGTGGTGATCGGTCAAAGGTTGGACTCAATGATCTTGGAGATCTTTTCCAATGTCAATGATTCTGTGTTCTTTAGTACCAGTGTCTGACATCCGAGGCAAATCATAAGTTCAGAAAAAATGGTGAAGATCCACCATGATAGGAGGAATACAATTCCTTCTGGAGGGATGAGCGTACTTCCAGAAGCTTTTGATTACATTGCCCATCTTCTGGGTGCTTTGCAGGAGCTCTTTAAAGCAGAACTATGCATGTCTTGGCCTCTCTGAAAGGCAACAGAACCCCTAAAAAGAAGGTGTACCCTGCCCAAGGTGTGGAGGTTGAGTAAACTCAGTCAACCCGAAAAGTAGTAGGGTCTCACCCATGGATCTATTGTGTTTTGGTAGGTGCTCTGCAGAAGTGAGTTAAATAAAGGACAGTATGAAGGAGGATCAAGAGGTTTAATCAAGAACTTGGTGCAGTTGCACTTCCATGTTGCATGTCTGAAGTGACTGGTGAGTGAGCCATAAAGAGTTCACTGGATAAACTGAGCAAGAGGTGAATAAGAAGGGCAGAGAGGAGTATGGAAGGACTTCCTGAGTGAAAATCAGTGGACCAGGTAAAGAGAGGGGAGGGCTGCTTTGCCCTGCCTACATTTGGCAAGTCTGCTGACTCCAGAATTCTGTCCTGACATCATCGTGCTGGGCAAATGAACACAATGGGGTTGCTGAGAGTGCAGTGAAGAGGAAGATGTAGCCATTAGGAGCTGAGATGAAAGCCGGTGACTGCATGGCCAGCAGTGAAAGGCTCTATCTCAGAATGTGCAAAATGTAGACGCTGTCTGAAATACAGAGGGAAATCAATACATGGAAAGTTGTGCTGATTTAATAATTGTTGCCACAGAGAAAGAAGGCAGGAGCAGGAAAACACAAACTTTTTCTCCCCCTTGCCATATTTAATTTGACCTAACATCTATTTTCTATTGGCATTACTGACTGTGACTTCTGTTGGTGCTGAGTCTTTCTATGAATGTGATCTTTATAAGACTTCCAAGGGTAAGTGTATTTATTATGATGTTCATATCTGTACTTCTCACTCCTCCCAGTGAGTTTTAGAGTTTAGGTGAGTTTCAGGAAAACTTATAGAGAATTGGTGGTTTAGAAAGTATGAAGTTTAAAACAAATTATCAGCTAAAATTATCAGCTGAAAAGAGAACCTAAGCATCCTCGCCTCATGAGGTGAAATTTGGTTCCGCATCCATTTGGTGCAGTGTGGTCAGTTGGCCAAAGTGATGTAGGCTTATCTTGGAGCTGCCTGTGGCACTTCCTCAGAATTATGGGAATTCAGACTGAAAACGATGGGAATTTCAAACTGAAAGAGGGGGAAATTAGGTGAGATATATGGAAGAAATTGTTGCCGGTGAGGCCACGGCACAGGGTGCCCAGAGAAGCTGTGGTTGCCTTGGATCCCTGGCAGTGTCTGAGGCCAGGTTGGAAGGAGCTCTGAGCAACTTGGGGTAGTGGAAGGTGTCCCTGCCTATGGTAGGGGGATGGGAATGAGACAAACTTTTTCCAGCCCAACCCATTCCATGAGTTAAGTAATGTACTTTGAGTATTTCAGCTCATAAGCTATCGCTGTGTGTTATGATTACCTCAGATTTTGCTCTAATAAAGTTGACCAAGCTCACAATTGTCAAGAGAGGGGAAATACTTAAGTGAGCCAGCTGAGTCCTATAAATAGAGAATAGAAGAAGCAAAGAAGTTCTTTTGTACCTGGGGAAATATGGAAGTAAGCACAGCCAAGTGTAAATTTTAGAAAGTGATGGCTCCTCATGCTCATTAATCTTGCTTAACTGTTTAGAGACTCCTTGTAGTAATAAGTTCTGTTCTGCCTTGCCGACTTTTCTAGGTTGCCGGGAGAGCAACTTGAAATTTCTTAGGTAATGTTTAATGCATAATGTAGCTGCTCACTGAATAAAGTTTTGAGATTATAAGTTTTTGGAACAGTTTTGTTGATTAGATTGAAGGTGCCTCGCTTTGTTTCTGTTTCAGAAATTGCATTTCATTACAGTGAGATTTCAGTAGTCATGTCAAACCATGTTTTAAACCATGTGCTTAAGTGACTTTTTAAACTTCTGTTAATTCAAATTTAAGTAGATTTCAGTTGTAAGATGAATTTTATTTCCTACATCCTTCAGTGCAAGCTTGGATGGGGAGGAATGAGCTCATTTGTATGCAAGGTTCACCACAATATGGAAGAAGATGATGTTGTGTTTTGGTCCATATCTTGAAATGTGGGAAGTGTAACAAGTTTCTTGTACATTTTTTTTGGTTTATTTTTTCTTTCATAAATTTGCCCTCAGCTCACATTTGACGTGCAGGGAACACCTCTCTGACAACTGAGACTTAGAGTGCCTGTAGTCTAATGACAAAACAAATGCTGCACATGGGCTTGACTGATGTGTAAAGAGCAGATTCAGCCCCACAAAACCAAGAGTTAATGCAGGTCTTGCCAAAAGGGAGCAGATGAGCTCATTGCCTCATTAGTGTAAATATTAGCAATTACACATGAATGTCTTCAGTCCCTCAGCTGGGTGTGTTTGTGGACAAGCCGTGAGGGAAGAGGGGAAAAGTTGAACAGGTGGAGCTGTGTCTTCTTTGGAACCAGTTTGGAGAATGACCTATTTTGTCTCCTTTGAATCTAAGGCAACTTTGAAGTAAGGTGTGTGTATATTGTAGCTTTTGTATAAATATTTCCCCTGCAATGAACCAGCTTGCTTATTTCTTTGCTCTTTTTCTTTTACTCCCACACACTACTTAGACCACATTACAGATGTATAGATGTGACTTCCACATAATGCTGCTGTTTATTAATAAAGCCGTGTGTAATAAAGCTGTTTTCTCAAATGCACTATATATTTGCTACTAATGAGGAACAAATACTTACACAGCTCTGGAAGACATTACAGTGCAGTAAATGTCTGCCTGTTGACTGAGATGATGAATCGGGAGATGTTTGTTTAATGCACATGTCTTTTTTTGAGCTATTTGTTGCAGTATTTATATGCAGCGCAGGCTCATTGGCTACCGTATCTGGAAAAGGATATTCCTCTGCCACACAATAAATCTGTCCCAGCTGCTGTCTGAACTTATGCTGTGCTGCTACCAGCTATCCTGCTAGAGCCAGTCCAAATGAGAGACTGACCAGGGGGATCAGAGGGATGGAGCAGCTGTGCTGTGAGCAAAGGCTGAAGGAATTGGGATTGTTCAGCCTGGGGAAGGGAAGGCTTTGGGGTGACCTCATTGTGGCCTTGCAGTGTCTGAAGGGAGCCCACAGGAAAGATGGAGAGAAGACTCTTGATAAGGGCCAGGAGTTACAGGACAAGGGGAAGTGGTTTCACACTGACAGAGAAGATGGTTGGATTGGATATGAGAAAGAAATTCTTCCCTGTGGTTGCCCAGAGAAGCTGCAGCTGCCCCATCCCTGGCAGTGTCCAAGGCCAGGTTGGATGGGGTTCTGAGCAACCTGCGACAGTGTCCCTGCCCATGGCAGGGGTTGGAACTGGATGGGCTTTCAGGTCCCTTCCAACCCAGACCATTGTGTAATTCTGTGATCCAACCCTTCCTAGAACAGTGGTCACCAGCAAGGGTTGCTAGGATGAATCCTCTCAATCCTGCCTCTTTTTTAGGATTGTGATTTTATACTGACAATTTTGTTAGTAGCTAAACTAGAGAATGAGGAAAGGGAGTGCTTCGTGTAAAATGAAGGTGCTACTTCAGTCCTAATCTTGAAACAGATTCAGGGTTGGGATTTAGTAAGTAAGACTGCTTGAATTGAATTCACACTTGTATCACAGTAAATCCTGTCTCAAGAGCTGAAAGAAGTGCAGCATTAGATACTGTGTTTTGATTTGCTGGTACATATCCTAAATAAAATCTTTTTTAAACATTTTAACAAGTTTTAAATTTTTTAATTTCTGCTTTGGAAACTCTCTGACTGAAATCTAATAGAAATAAGATTCCTTAAAACTCAGACTTGAGTGCTGTCACCAATTCCAAAACACCCTTGGGTTTTTGTACCACAAGTCCATGTGGAGTTCAGATGCTTTTTTTATCTAATCTTAGGGAAAGGAGAATATTAATTTCAGAGTTGTTGTTCCTGTTGAGTTAATTCACGTGCAAGGGTGTGAAACTTACTGTTAAAAATGCAAGGTTATGCTCTCAGCAGTGACCAAATACAAAGGAACTTTAGTAAGCCATCTGTTTCCTTGGCTCGCTTGCTGGCTGGTTTCCTTTCCAGTATTTTGTGGGGATTTGAAAATGTTTTGCAGCACAGTTGGGTCAAACCTGGTAGCTCCAGAGATACGAAGTATTACAGACTGTGGTAGGAGTACTATCACTCCAGCCATCAGTCTGTGTTTGTGACAGCTGGTAGAAACTCACTTTTCTATGAAGGCCATGAGAATTTTAGACACAGTTCATAATCGTGAAGGTTTGTAGCTATGTCATCACTTATATTCCAAGATGGATTAATGTTTTGTGCTGTGCTGAAGTTAAATATTTTACTAAGTAGTGTCTCTGGTTTCTTCAGATTGTCACATGTGATGTAGATTAAAACACTGTGGAGGAAGATATCTTTAAGGTTTAACACACCTGCTGAAGTCAGAGATCAGTCTTAGTAAAATACTGAAGACAAAATTTTCAAGGTGGAAGAATAATTTCAGATAATAACTGAATAGTTGCCATTAACAAAGTGTATCTTTGCAAGAGCTGACAAGAAGTGTGGCTGAATGCTTTACCTCCTCCTATCACTCCTCCATCCCCAAAAGAAAACAAGTTCATTCCTTCTAGCTAATTCTCACCAATACAAAGAGAAGAGACAATTTGTTTTTTCTGTGCTGTAAAGATTGCAGCTCAAGGAGAGATTTGAGCTCAGGGAGAGGTCGAGAATGTTCTGTAATTAGACAAAATACCAGTTGCAGCATTCATGCTTCAGAACAATGTTTCTTTCCCTCATTTTTTTCTCACCAAATTGTTAGCTGTATTGCAGCAGGAGAAATTGCAGTGCAAGCAGTAGTTCCTGTTCTAGGCAGCTGAAGGTTCCTGGATGGAAGTCAACTGGTAATCTGTCTGGGAAACTGTGACTTGGGGAATTTTGGGTTATCCGGAGGTACAATTTTGTGCAGCCTTGCTTGCCAGGAACGACTTCCTGCATGTCAATGCTTGTACAAACTCCTGTACTGGTGCTGTGCTGTGCTGTCCTCTCACAGGTGAGAGTGTGTGTTGTGTGGGTTTAGATATCACTGTGGCATCAGGATTTTGGCCTGTTTGACACAGATGTCAGAGCCTCTTTTGGCCAGTCTGACAGAGAAAAATTTCTTGGTCTTAAACTCTCTCAAGCCCATTCTCAACACTGTCATCTTCATGGCTGTGGGACCTCTGGTTTATTTGTTTCAAGCAGTGCTTATTATCTCAGAACATTCTTCTGGAATAGCAAAAGAATAACCTCCATGAGGATTAGTTCCACAAAAAAAACACTGGATGCTATGTCTGTGTAAACATTCTTCATTTCAAAGAAAGACATGAGCTGATTTCAAAGCCACAACCTGTTCCTTTCAGATAAAAGTTTTGCCTGCTGAAGACGTTCACTTGACATTTTTGACTTGAACTTGCCATGAAATATTTTTGCCCATTTACTGATGGGAGGCTGCATATCTTGTAGGATATTTCTTCTTCATCAGTCTAAGGGAGGAGGCTTTTTGGAAAATACTAGGGAGCTTATTTTCAGTAGCCAATTCTGTATTTGCAGTTAACTTCATCTGGAACATGTTACTTGGCTCACTACCAGGATTCTCCTGGTAGGTAAGACCTTCCAAATGTGTCCCTGTTCATGCTCTTCTGGATGGTTTATAAACTCTTTCTGGGTAGCTGGGCTGGCTTCTTTGTGCTCGTTTATTTGGTATTTTCCAATCAAGCCTTACTAGCACTGACTAATTATTTTTATTAATGGCTTACAGCATGAGTGGCGAAAGCTGCCTGTTTGTCCAGGGCCCTACCTGGTGTCATAATAGGGAAAAACAAGGAGTATTACTTGGCCACAGTGCACAGGGAACAGAAAATAAAGAGTAAATGCCAAACTCCAAATGATGTTTGGTTATTGCTAATTACAGATGAAAGCACCCTTACTTTCAGGTGTACTAAACGACATGCTGGTGACTTGCTGGGCATACAGAAGGTCACTGAACTGGTTGGTCAAAATTCTGCTGCAGCAGGATTTTAACCCTGATTTGAGGTGCATGATACTTTCAGGTACTGTGAACCTTCTAAAAAGTAGAAATGAGGTGAAGTTGGCGTCTTGATTTTACCTCGCGGGTTTCCTTGTGACTTAGCACTTACGACAAGATGTCTTGCAAGCATCTGCTTGGAATATTGTTTCTTCTTAAATACTAGAAAAGTCCTTTGCACTTAGTCTGATCTGCTTGTCTTTTGTGAAGCTTCAGCCTTTTCTGTATTTTGTAAACAAGTTGTGGAGAGGTAGCTATATATAGTATATATATATTTGTGTGTGTATATGTGTACATACATATATGCTGGATTTTCTTTACATTTAAAAATTGAGCAAATATCTGAAAGAGTAAGATACCATCAGCCAATTAGGATGAAGGGGGAATTTAGGGAAAATGCTTAATGCATGGTAAACAAGGTAATTGAGGCGGCTTCAGGCAAGGTAATGGAGAAGTGGGGGTATTAAGTAGCTGTGGAATGCCAGATTTCCAGTCCTTGGTTCCAAGTAGAACTATGTGTGGCTATGGAGCTGATGGCTGACAAACAAGGGGGAAAGCTGTGATCACAGGCATGCTTTGGCTTGTGTGCCTCTCAGTAAATTAGTTTTGCATTCCTATCCCCAGTCATTGCTGAAATAAGTTATGCATAAGGTGAACTGGTTTTGAATTTAAGGGATTGAGAAACCTGAAGTGAGGTGGTTTGGTTTTTTTTTTTCCAAACCTTCCATTGGCTTAAGAAAGAAATTTGCATAGTATTAGAGGTAAGGCTTATTTTGCCGCCTCTAACATAAAAGCACAATGTGCATTTTGGGCACAGATTTCAGGTCAAAAAATATGACCCTCAGTGGGGAGGCAAATCAGCTTTTACTGGTATGAAAGTTAACTAACAGCAAATAAAGAACAGAATACCTATGAAAGAAAATAAAAGGCTGATGAAAATGTGCTGCAGAGTTATATTTGGGAAGCAGACGTAGGCAAGTGGCCAGAAAATTTTCTGGTTTTCAGACCTCTCTGTGAACTTCCACTGCACAATCCTAGAAACCAAACCAGTCCTAGATCTATTTTTTTTTAACTTACTACAAATAAGATTTACTTAGAAACTCTAATGAGACACAGTGATTTCAGCATGTGTCTTACATTTCTGATGTATGTTCTTAGTGGCAGGTCCCCAAAGGAATCATGTGAGCACCTGTGGGGCACATGGAATCTCAGAATCCATGGAGGAAAAGACCTCTGAGGTTACTGAGCCCAACTTATGGTTGATCCCCCACCTTGTCAACTGAACCAGAACACTGAGTACCATGTCCAGTTGTTCCTTGAGCAACTCCAGGGATGGGGACTCCTGCAGCCCTTTTATTAAAACAGTCCTTTAATTTAGCCCTGCCTGTTGGTCTGAGGGATGCATGTACCACAAATACTTTATCTTACTTAGTCTATTAAAACTATTTGTCCTATAAGAAATGAATGGGAACGTTTCTCCTGAGCTTGAACTGATTCAAAGGCACTTTGTTCAGATCATTTGCAGCTTTGGTGAATGCTTTCTTCAAACTTGGAAGTGACAGCAAATATTTCCTTATTATATGATGCTTCTCTTTAGTCTTTGCTTTTTTAAAGATGGACTGTAGGAAAACAAATGACCAAACCTGATCCACACTGAGCACAAGCCTGTACATTGTGTGCTGACTGGGGAAAAAATGCATTTGCTGGCTTGCTAAATTGAGATAATACTTTGGATGTTGACAGACAGAAAAACAATTAGAGCTGTTGGATGCTTTGCTGACGTGTGCATTGTCACATGGGTAGATGGCTTGGTCGGTGCCAGGAAACATGAACTGTTCAACCCGCAGCAAGTTATTAAGTTAATTAATAAAGTTCCTTACAGCTGGGCTTGGAATCCGAGGTCTGTTTATTTGTGAAGACAGCTGGTCCAAGAAAAAATAGTGGAAGTCACTGCTGAGGCCTGTGAGGTGTTTTTTTCACTCACTGCTATGTTACAGGCTGGTAAAAGATTTTCTTCTGCTTAGTTTATTGGTACATTAAGATGATGTTAACCTGACTGAAGTGTTTCTGTGTTTGTGCATGGTTAATGCTTGTGCAGATAGAAGTTTTCTTTGAATCACCTAGCTTTATGTGGGAAAATGTTTATCAAAATCTCTTTGGGTTTTCAGGTGGTTGTTCATGTTTCAAAAGACAATTTCTGTATACACTGATATTCTTAAAAGCAATCACTTTTCTACTAAGTGTGCAAGTCTATTTGAGATCTAGTTTTACATACAAATTTGACATATACTTCTGAGCAGGTAGGTTTAGGTAGGAGTTTTGGGGGTGTTTGCTGGCCTAACTTTACTGCTTAGGTGCTTTTCTGCAAAAGCTCATCCTGTTGGTGTAGTGGCACCCCTGTGGCTCTAACAGGCTCTGAGGTTGTTGCTGCTCCAGCCTGTCAGGTGAGGATCTTCCAGGTGTCCTCTGCATAAAGTGTCAGTATTTGTCATCTGCTGGGTGAACTCTTTGGTTGTAGATGGGAAGTCACTTTTCCCCTCTAGCTTTGGGGCTACAGTGGTGCATCTTTTAGGTGCAGGAAGAGATGTTCACATCCCCAGGAGAAAGCAGCTCTGGTTAGACTGTAAATGTGACCAGCACTAAGTATTTGCATGGTGTTATCTGCACCATTTCTGCTCCCACATGGTGCAGTTCCATTCAATCCATCAGCATCATCAGATTCCATGTTCCTCATGTAACCCTACCCTGCCTGTCTTCACTAATCTCCCCTAAATAATTTTCAAATTTCTTTTACTCCATCCCTGTGTTATCCATTTTCCTGGTACTTAATTCTTCAAAAATATTGTCTTTAGTTTTATCACTTTATCCATATAGGATTACCTGAGTATATGAGCTTCTTTTATTGTGTTATCACTGATTATTTTCCCTCTATATGCTTAAGCAGCCCAGCTGTCTTGTTATGTTTTCTTTGATTTTTTTTTTGTTGTCGGTTGGTTTTTTGGTGTTTTCTTTCTTGTTGGTTCCTGGTTTTTTTTAAGACTTCATCATCATTATTGGTGGTTTGGTTTTTGTTTCATTTTTGAGGGAACGTTCTATGTTTTGAAGACAACAATTTTTGCTGGGTTTACTATGAAATTTTTTTGCTTAGTATCATTGCAGTGCCTATGGGAAAACCTAGGAAAAGACATTAAACAAGGTTGGGTTCCTCACAGAACCAGCATGGTGCTGGCAGGGGTTAAACCACACCTCTAACATTTTCCCTGATGTATCTCTTTGTTTTAGAGGGAGGGAGAGAGAAACAATCTGGCTGTTTGCTTTGCTTTCTGTGTTCTGGTACAAAATGCATGGGTTTGTTGGGAATAGGAACCTTCAGCTGCTTTTGCAGGGAGACAAAAGTTGGACTCTCCTGGATGGCTGTAATTAAAAATGTTGCCCCCTTGTTTTTCTACAGCTCCACCTGCTAGAAATTATTGAACAAACACTGAAAGCATCCTTACTAGTCCCTGGAGACATTTAGGCAGCATATGAAGGAATAGGGGCACCTGTTACTGGAAACTATTATGAGTTTATTCTGGAGTTGTTTATTTAGTGCTGTTTCTCTGGGTGCTCTTTTTGTAACAACTCATAACATTTTAAGAAATAAACTGTAATGAAACTTCAGGTAGGTCTGCAGAAGACGTAGGCATTGTTAAAGTATGGGGTCCTAGAATAGAATAGTAGAATTATTGAGGTTGGACAAGACCACCAAATCCAACCTGTGCCTGATCCCTACCTTGTCACCCAGTGCAGAGCACTGAGTGCCATGTCCATTCATTCCCTGGATACCTCTAGGGATTCGAACTCAAAACCTCCCTGGGCAGCCCTTTCCAATGCTTGACAAACTTTTCATGATGAAATTCCTCAAGCTATCCAACCTGAGCCTCCCCTGGTACAACTTGAGTCTGTTCCCTGGGAGCAGAGCCCAACCTGCCCCTGGCTCTCCCCTACTGTCAGGGACTTGTGGAGATCCAGGAGGTCCCACTGAGTCTTGTTTTCTCCAGGCTGAGCTCCTTTTCCAGCTCCCTCAGCCACTCCTCATCAGACTTGTACTCCAGCCCTTGCCTATTCCCTTCTCTGGACACGCTCCAGCCCCTCATGTCCATCTTGCAGTGGCAGGCCCAGAACTGGACACAACACTTGAGGTGAGACCTCACCAGTGCCCAGGTCATGGGGACAGTCCCTGCCCAGGTGCCACTGGCCTTCTTGTCCACCTGGGCACAGCTGGCTCATGTTCAGCTGCTGTTGTCCAGCTCCCCCTTTCCTTTTTTGCTGGGCACTTTGCAGCTGCTCTGCCCTCAAAATGTGTGGTTCTGGTTGTTGTTTTTAAATAAAGGAGGCTGTGTTGGCTCTCCTACCTGATAGATGTCAAGGTGAAATTGTCAACTTTTCAAATGGGTGATTGCTTGCTCTAAACACCAGGATTTTTCTCTGTTCCAGCTGCTGTGGGAAGTCAGCTGCATTGTTTCTGGTACAGCTGCAAGAATGACTTGACTGATTTGCATTCATGGCTCTTGGATGATCTGGTGAACCATGGAGCTCAAAGTATGGGTAGATGGAGTGCAGAGAATCGTGTGTGGGGTCACCGAAGTCACAACATGCCAGGAAGTTGTAATAGCCCTTGCTCAGGCTATTGGTGAGTACTGCCAGGTGGGAAGTGGTGTGAAGCTTTTTTGTGAAGCTAAACCCAGGGGAGGTGGGGTAGCACTGGGTACCAGCAGAGCAGAAAATGCAGTGCACAGTGGGATAATCTTGAAGTGTAAGTAAGACTTTTAGTCTTGGATTTTTCACCTACCAGAAAGAGACTGAAAAGACAGAAAAGAAACATTTTGAAATCTATAACCTTTCCTTCAGTAAAAATTTATTCTCCAAGTAATATTAATTATGCAGCCATTAGTTGTTGTAAATACAGCCTGGACTAAGGCAAGTGCTAAACTGTCAGTATTCTGAGTAACAAAGCAAATATAAAACAGTGCAATATAATTGGTTAGTTAATGATGTTCATGGAAATTATACCCATTGTAAGTGTCTTTAGCTATATTGGGAATAGTAGGGATCAATGAAATAGATCCTTCAGGGTCTCTGACTCCTGCATGCCACATAACTCAATGCTCATGAAATGGTAACTTGGAAGTCTCTACACTGTTAGCCCTTTGCTGAACAGTTTAGAAGAGAAAAATAAAATCTTTCAGGCTCCACCACAGGAAAGTCTTGTCAGACATTTCTCAGTGATTAAGGCATCCTGAATAAGCCTCAGCCTCATCCTGTCAGTATTTCCTATGCTGATACTTTTCTTCACTAAATTGTTATAATTGACTTTACATACTATTTAAATTTAGGTAAATACATACTATTAATTGTAGAGAAAACCTATGTTTTACCTAAAATTAATAGTTTAAAGGCAAGCTTCTGCATTTTCAGTATGCCAGCAGTTTTGCAAGATTGCATTAGCAGTCTGACTCAATTTGAAAATAATAATTTTCTAATAAAAAGCAAGTTAGGCCTATGAATGTGTTCATAGGTATTCTCCCTGTAAGCACAAAGTCAATTTCTCTGAAATTGATGATTATTTATTTAAATGCTAACCTTCTAAACATAATTTCCATCTACTTACATCTGATGGAGTGGAAGACTGGCACTTATTTATTTTATACTTTAAGACGATTAAACAAAATGGTAGCATATGCTTATCTATATGCACCAAATACTTTGTAAAGCTTCATTTAAATATTGCAGAAAGTCAGTTTGTCTCTCCAATCTTGTAGTTCATGTTAAACTGTTAAATGTTTCTTTACTGGTTTAGTTGCAGCTTTTTGTTTAACAGTAATTGGTTCATCAGTTGCTTCCATATCTCGTTTTCTGCCTGCAGGTTTTTTGAGAAACAATTCTGCTAGCATGATCATTTTTCTAGTCATGATTAAGTGATATATGTTTAGAAGTAATAAAGTGGTTGTGATATTTGTTCTTCACTTTGCTTTCAATATCCCTTTCATTCTGTTTCCTTTGCCTTCTCCCACAGAAATGTCAGACACCCAGTTCTAGACAGTAATTTAATATTCTCCTGTGTAATTTCTCCTTGGGTGTTCTGTATCCTCAGTTATTAGCCTGAACTCTGTAAAGACTCTCTCAACATTGGAAACACACACAGGTTTCGTCAGCTCTGCAGACATCCTTTTCTGTAACATGTCACCATTTGTCTGGGACAGGCTACTCTGCTTCCATGTGGAGATAAATTTCAGCTGCAACCACAGGCAAATCGAGATAATCCTTTGGAAGTTCCTTCCCAAGGCAAATACCCTCTCTAGAAAACCCCTGGAATAATTCCCCTCTCACTGGGGCAGCTAGGACGGTATCAAGCACCATGCAAATTACATCTGTGTGTTTTTGGCAGGGAGGGCTTTCCCAGCCCTCCTCTCAGGCCATTCATCAGGACAGAACCATCTGGCTGCCCCTGTGATTTGGCTGTAGGTCCCAGCTTACCAGGAGTAATTGTCACTCAGATTTGAATGGGAATCTATGAAAATGGATCTCTCTAGCTCTCACCTGACATTTGGTAGTAGAAAGTCTTAGTTGGCTTCCTCTTTGCTTGGCTCTGATGAGATTTTCCTCTTTGCAGTCTGGCTCCTTCAGCAGGCACATAACTTGGCTGCACTCAGGATTATTTTGTCCGTCCATAAAGTTTGTGAGATAGTCT
This sequence comes from Anthoscopus minutus, assembly GCA_013399455.1. Lineage (NCBI taxonomy): Eukaryota > Metazoa > Chordata > Aves > Passeriformes > Paridae > Anthoscopus > Anthoscopus minutus. Next base: position 102,211 of record VWYI01003456.1, read on the forward strand.
TTTTGTTTTATTGTGCCTTACAGTTTATTACTAGGTCCTTAAAGCATACAACACACACAACACAGTCTTCTACACTGAGCCTGAAATGTGAATTGCAATAAATATATTGTTTTCTTGAAGTGCAGAGTCTGGAACATCTGCAGACAGGCTTATTTTATAGCCACTTACCCAGGAAAGCACAAGTCAAAGAGACCTGGATTAAGACATCCATAGGAAAGAAGCTGTTCATGGACAAATGAAGCTGCCTCTGTTCCAGCCATGTGAAAAAGAAATTGTCCTGTATTTCAAATATAGGAAAATCAAAATTAGTACAGAGCTGTGGTTAGAAAGCATCTTTGGACAGTATCCAACTCTCCTGCTCAAAGCAAGGCCAGGCAGAACAGGTTGGTCAGGATATGGAGGGCAGTTGAGTTCTGAGCGTGCACAAGTGTAGAGACCTGACAGTAGCAGTGTTCACTCAACCTGGCAGTCAGTGTGTTGTCATTAAATGGAATTTCTTGTATCTTAAAAAGTGCCTTTTGCTGTCACTTGATCAAATGCAGAGCCCTGTCTCCTGATCTCCTGCTGTGATAAAAACAACAAAAAGGTTTCCATCTAGGCACTTTCCAACTCCTCCCCCATGTAATGAAATTTCAGTAACAACTTCAGGAGACAAAAGTTTCTTGGTTTTTTTTTTCAGTTGGTTGTTTTGTTTTGTTTTATTATGTCCCAGGACTATTTTTAGCATAAAAAACCATCAAGCTCTACTGGGCTATGAGCCTTTGTTAGAGGTTCTGTCTCATATCCAGTGTCTAATCATTTGGCAATGGCATTCTGTCACTTTACTTGCCTGGCTAATGTTCCATGATTGCTTAGAAATTGGAGCTTTTCCAGTAAAAAGGTCTCTCTTTAGGGCTGTACTCATGATAAATAACATTTGTGTTACCTGTTCTTGCACTGTGAGTTTCTTCCCTTTCCCCTGCTGCCCATATCTTGTGCACTGCAGAACAGGAAATGTCTACCCAAAGGAAGAATTTTAGGGTTTGTTGGTTGTGGGATTTTTTCCTTTTTTAAAAAATTTCTGTTTAGATTGAAGTTAAAGCTCAATCTCAAACTCCCCCTCATTCTTTAAAACAAAAAAAAAGGGAGTTTTGTCTCCTTTGGTGCCACAACAAAGCTTATTTTTAAAAATGTGTGTGTAAAATATTGAATGCAAGAGAGAATAATATCAGTTGGATGTAACTTTGGATACTAAAATTGTCTGTACCTGTAATTAGAAGGAGTTGGAATTGCCTTAGCTAGAGGGCAGGTCACTGGAATTCTGTTCAAGACAGACATAAAACTCTTCAGTTACAAGTTTCCAGAGAGTGAAATAATCTCTCACTAGGATCTTGAAGAACACTCAATACTACCTTTTATGAATTTTATCTAGGTCTGTTTTATTTTCTTTTTAGCTCAAGCTGCTTGCAAGTGACAAAGAAGACTTGGCTTTTTAATACAAATAAAATAAGCGATTGTTTCATCATGAGAATAAAGCCGTCACCAAAACAAAAACACACCTTAGCACACAGTTTAAATAGAAAAGCATGAGTCTTGTTCTAAAAATATTTTTGCCAGGAGAGATGAGCTTTTCCAAGATTCATCCTTGTCTCTTTTAAAAATGTGAATTTGACAGCGCATTCTCCGTTAAGTTTTCTGTGCATTCTGTGAAAACCAGAATGGTTTCATATTAACATTGCTTGGTCATTTGGATTCCTCTTCATAATCTGGACAACTGAAAAAAGGTAAAAAGAGAGTTGTTGATACTTTCAAAGTTTGTGTGTAATGAGATGGTTCATGAATCCTGCCAAAGGTCTGTTTTGAATGTGTGTGAACATAGTGACTCCTCAAAAAATCATTGTAATAGTGAAGGGAAAAGCAGGTGTATCCTAAAAAAGTGAGCTAATCATTTTAGCTGATGGTTTAGGTAAATGTAGTTTAACTATAGATTTTTTTCTTTTTAATTGGCTTTTACTGGTTGTTTTCCATTCAAACAGGAAAAATAAAAAAGCTTCTAAAGGAATGTGGTGACAAATACTGCAGTCACAAATACACTTGACCTGTTCCTTCAGAAGAGCTGCTTTCCCACTTCCAGCCCCAGTGAGGATTTTTGTTGCATTTGTTGTGATTTCTTTTACCCTTGGGGCCTAGAACACATCTCCTCTACTCAGAATGACATGTTTGTTTCCTAGAAAGAGAGTATTTCAGTCTAGAGACATAAAGCTTGAGTTTCTTAACAACATAAACCTTTTTCCCTCCTCCCTGTAATTTTCTGTGGCAAATAATTAAGTTGGCAGACTTGCTTTAAGAAGTGCTGTGGATTTTGGTGCTTCTGGCTGGAGACTGAGCAGCACTTCACTGAACAAGGAGTACAGCTGTCTCTTTTTAAAATTAAACAAATGCAGCCATCAGCGTTTTGTTGTTTGGCAAAGTAACCCTCCTCTGCCCCCAAAGTA
>VWYI01003462.1:0-16003 GCA_013399455.1 Anthoscopus minutus
ACCAACCCAGGTCAAACCAGCACAGATACATTTTATTGACTCATTAAGTTTCAAATTACTTTCCTTACTAAAGGAAAAAAGAATTAAAATTTCTAATTATAGATAAAGTGGTTTTTCTGTAATGTCAGTATTTCATTCTGTTGTCCAAGCACGCTACCACTGAATGTTTTCTGAGTACTAAAGATGGCCTGCAACATGATCCTTGAGGAATGAAAAGAGATCTAAGAGCTGAAAAGAACTGTAGAGAAGCAAACACAGCAAGAATTGTACAAGCACCTTATTTTTCATATCTGACATCAAAATCTCCTTGAAGAGCATCATAAAAATGTATCTGAACTTCCAGGATGTAGCATGACACTGATTTTTCATGCGCCTAACATATTTTGCAGGCATAGTCCAAAAAAGGATTCATGACCTTGCTCATGTGAAATAATTTATTCTGCTCTACTTACAGGATGCAGCTCATCAGTATCAGCTGACCATGCCACATATCCTACCAGACACTCTGTATTCACATTTTCACACTCTAGAGAGCAATTCGGAGAAAATAACAAAAATAATCAGCTTAAATTTGTGGGTTTTTAAAAAACCTAATTCCAGGCAAATAAAGCCCTCTTGTGGCAACAGGAGGATACAGTCGTTTCACAGCATTTCTACCCATGTATTTGAACACATATAATTGCAACATATAATGTCAGGATATTTTTCTTCAAAACATCCTATTTCCTTTACCCATTCCCACCCCAGAAAAAATGTCCATATAACCCATGTAGATTCTAATAAATGAATTCAAGTTTCTAAATAAAAATACATCTCACGTATTTGTTGCCATGGAAAAGATTTGAATTACATGCATTACAGAAGTTCTCAGGACAGTAAAACTTTCTGTATCTCAGATGTTATATCATAAATTCTGAGCCAGAGGGGAAAAAAACCCAAACCAAAAAACCGTAACACCTTAAATCCTCATTTACTTCCACTTCCTAAAGAAAAAGCAGAGAAAAACTCCCAAAATGGTTGGGGTTGGATGTCTGTCACTCTGAAACTCCCCTTACGGTGCTCATAACATTGATAGCAAAAGACAAGACTGTTTGAAGGAGGAATGTTATGGATGTCTCTGAAGCGAGGAAGTAGAGTTAGACTCATTCAGCATGCATGCACACGCCCAATAGTTTCTTGCATTTGTACAGAAGCCCATGACAAAGGCCAAAATTAACTTCCATATGCCCACACCAACATCACTGGCCACATAATGCACCTCTTCACACAAGCTACTTCGCAGCAGCAGATGCCATATCCTAGCCTATTTTTTTAATGATTTAGCATTTCTTTCTGACTCTATATTGTGCCCTGCAAAATTTCTGAGGTCCTAAATGTCAGTCAACTCAAACGGTTCTACTGGACTTCAGTTTTCAGAGTACTGGTCATCCATTTTATACTTTTGTGTATCTCCAACCTTACAAAATAGATAAAAGAGTTGCTGAGTTTTAAAAGCAACATTGTTATTCAATATCTACCACTAGCAATGTTCTTGAGGAGCACAGACTGTTTGGCTAGAACATGGGGCCAGCCACCGCCACCCTACACAAGAATGCCCATGTCATCTCAGTACTTAGCAGGACTAAGAAAAAAACATTTTCTTCTGTCTACTGAGGATATGCAAGTTTGATTTGAGGAAGAATCATCTCAGTGTATTCCTCCCAGCAGATAATTTGACTGCCATATTTGTTTTAGACAGAACATGAATCCACCATATGTGTACATACTGGTAGCCACTCTCAACAAATTCAAACTTGATTTTTCAACAATAGCTTGTGCATGACTAGCAAAACCACAGGCACAATAGCAGAATCCTGGTTCTAGGACATAGACTGCCTCCCCAGTAGAGAGGACCAACACCGGGTAGGTGAAGCTTTGTTATCCCTGGCTCTTGGGAAGCCCAGATATTTTTAGAGAAATCCATAAGCTGCATTGCAGTGCACTGCACAGCCTTAGTTCTGTTAACAGACTGCAATTCCAGCAATTCAATACCAACAGTTTAATGCCAGCAATGCACCAAAACAGAGACCCAAAAAACTTGACTGAACATTGTGCTCTTTTCTCTGTGTTATGTAAAGATAACTGCATGCTGATGTCTGTAGAGCACCACTGTAATTACTTCCACCAGAAAAAATTTTGCTCCATGCCACTCAAATGTTTGTGAAGGTAGTCAGGTAGACTCTGTGCCAGCAGAGCAGGATATCTTCTTTTGCGGGCGTCTGCAGATTATCTGCTGTCACTGTGAAGTTGCAGAATACTACCACTATGGCTTGTAGAGCGCCCTCACCCCAGGAGGCAGGGACTCTACCTAAACAGGCAGCATTGGGCGAGGGGTATGACTTAAAAAGATTCCACCCTGTGGTGCACGACCCTGTAAGCCTGGGAAAAAACACTCTACCCCATTTTGTCAAATGGTGAATGGCTCCAGAATGTCATTTTTCTGTACCCTCACTGGTTTAAATCCTACTGCAGTGTCCCTGCCTTAATTCCTCCCATCGGTTATCATTCTCAACCCACCCCTTTGCAGTCCCCTGCTCCTCTCACTATGACACCCCGATCCTAAACTCCACCCCTACCCTGGCATATAAAAACCATTACTCTAGCCTCCTTATTGTCTTAGTCCCTTGCTGAATAAAGGAACCTAGATTTTGCTAAACCAAGACCCATCCTGTTGTCATCCTTTCCTGTGGGTCATTAGTGGCTGCCTGAGGCCTGGGACTCCAGGGCCCAGGGCAGTTGTTGTGCCACTTGCTGCAAGCAGAACACAACAACAGCTAGTTAAAAGATTATATATTTTCTCATGTGAAAAGGCTAATACACAATACAAGGTTACAATTATCTTTACAATAATACCCTCTCCCTCTCCAACACACAACTAACTACATAAAATAAATGCATGTTTTGCTACCACCCATTTATAAACTGCATCACAGAGCACTGGGAATGATTGCAGACTCAAAATACCCTGCTTAGCTTCTTTCAAGCTGATTCCTAAATACCTTCTCTGCCTTGATGTCTTCCAGCTGGTTTACTGTGACCACAGGTTCATTACCTGACCCACGTTCATTTCATCCTGATTTTTCGAGTTACTTCATTTGTTTTTACTCCTCAGATGTCAGAGGGGGCTTTTTGGGCACAGTGTCTTTACTAAAACTGAGTTATTGATTGCTATCATAACACAAACAAGTACAAATACAAATATGTCCTATGTTAAATACTATAAATAAACTAATTAATTAACCAGTCTGAAAATGCACTGAAACTAAAGTGATAGTACTCACTTCTGTAGTGGTAGATAGCTTTTCAAAGATTAGTAGATTAAAAAAGTCAGCTATGGTTATAAAGAGCTAAAGGTAACATCAGTTAACAACTTTAATATTTTCTTCAGGATTTTCTGAGGGGACAGCAGTTAGAAAAAACATGTTTTTTCTTAGCTGACAGTTTTGCACAGCTATCAATAGCTTCAGTGATTGGACTAATATTTTGATGACCCTAGATTTTCATAGATTGCATTATATTATTTGCAACTTTTGAAAAGGGAAACACTCCTGTTTTGTGTAAGAAACACCTAACACATAATAAATTCTCTCTTGTCCCATGTCACTGGCACATCTGCACAGGAGCAGGCAGTAAAAAGTACTTCAGCAGGTCTGACTCTTTAGTGCACTTCATGGCAAGAGGCACAGGGTTGGAAACACAATAGTGCAAAATATGCAAACACAATAGTGAAAAATTTGCATTCTCATCATCACAATTCTTGATACTTTTTTAAGTGACATGGTCAGCATCAGCCCTCAAGACAGCAGAGCAAACAACATGAAAACGTAACAACCATCCCGGTGCAAGCCATCCACCCTGACAAGTGTTCATGTAACTTTAAAAGAATACTCATTTAGCCTTCTAGATAGACTTCACAGCAACCAAAAGAGTTCTCCATGTCTAAAGTCTTCCTAAATACAAATATCTATGCACTGCTTCCTTTCACTAGCATTAATTTCTCTAAATCCAAAGACTACTATATATTATACTGACTATGCTACCAGATACAAACCTAATAGTCTGTTAATAAAGGTGCATTAAATAGCATCAGAATTAATAGAATTAATTTTAACACTTCAAAATGTCTACAAACATACCTGAAGAATTCTGTTTACTTTTACAACAGGAGCTTCATCATTTACTGCAGTAACAGTTACAAACAGAGTTTGGGGTAAACTTCGTTTCCACAACTCCGTGTTATTTACTATCACAGTAAAACTGTCCATCAGTTCTTCACTGTCATCATGAACATAGTAGATTAATTCTTGTTCCACCTGAAAAATATAACAAGCTGAAGAACTAAAGAGGCTAGAAGAAAATAAATGTCACATTGAAAAATATCCTAGTCATGGCTCTCTGTATTTATTGCATGAACATTTGATGACTTCTAAAACTTTATATATGTTGTAATATCAAATTGTACCTTTATCTTTGCTCCATTCACAACAGTAAATTTTACTGTTCATCTGTCCATTCCTCCAGTCAGTATATCTTTCCAGCCTTGGCATTCTCCCTTGCTCCTGAAGGAAATCCAGCCCCACTATATTTAACAATCTTTCCTGAAATCGATAAACTGAACACAGTGCTAGTAAATGGTGACCTACAATACAATTTTCCTTCCTGGAGCTAAATGACTTAAGATTAGGACATTGTGCATATAGTGGCTGTCTGTGAGTAGAGAAATGACCTAAAAATTACATTTTTTCCACTTTTCTACTTGTTCAATCTACATACCTTTTCCTCTGGTGTTTTCAAAATGCAGTGTAACATTTCCAGAGTATCTGCAACTCTGTCTGAGTTGCCCATCAGTCTACTATGGCTATAGCTTTATTAGTCTGTGTCAACAGTGCCATCAAGGAGGTGATGTGGTTCACCTCAACAAGGCAGCCTCCCTTCCCAGTCCAAATGATGAGCTACAGGAGAAAGATCTTCATATCAAGGCTAGAATAAAGCTCAAACTCATGTATCTCACCACCTCCCACAAAATCCCACAGCTTTCAGCAAAGCAAATAATTGATCAAGACTACATCCAAGAAGATCTAAAGGCATTACCTGTTTTCTGGTAAATGTGGCTAACCTTATTCCAGGAACACGAGAGTTTTCAACATATCCATGTTTTGGTTGCTCAGTTAAAACGAATTCACAGCTGAGTCCTGCAAAGTGTCTACTAGAAATTTTTAGATAGTCTTCCACCAGGGCTTTTGAGCCCCCTTCAAATACTGTAAAGTTCTGTACTTCCAGTGGAATCATTCTGGGGATGATGTCTACAGAGATCTCTATTCCACTCACTGTTCTGAAACCATTGGTCACATCCAGAAAAAAATGGTCATCTAGTTGGTCAGAAACTGTCTGCACATACTGAACTTTGCCCTCATCGACATCTTGCTGTGTGAAGCTCAAAGCTGGTCTTTGGTCAGAACTGAGATAACTTTCTTCTGAGGAAAACTTCCGAATGTATCCATGTACTGGAAGCTGTCTTACTGTGAACACAATCTCAGATGGAGAACTATTTTCATGAACAACCTTAAATTTAAGAACATATCCCAAAATTATTCAAATGTAAGCGGGAGAAATTCTGTAATTCTCTTCTGTATTTTTCACTTTTAGTTCTGGGACTGTCTACCTAACTAAACTGGTACTTCTTAGGTCACACAGTTCCCAAAACAATACAATACTTTAAGCAGACACATTTTAAATAAAGGTGGCGTGGGAGCCATTTTGTAACCTCAAATACGTTTTCTAAGTTTTGAAAAGGAACATACTGCATAATTAACTACTGGCCTCACAGCTACAGATTCCTGAAATAAGAAATTCAGGATTTCAGCAGCCAGAGGCCCCTCGCAGTGGTTACTGGAAGCCTACACACAAAAATTGGCAGGGAAGAATTAATAAAATACAAATGGCCTCAGGTTTGTGACTTGACTTGTTTTTTAAAATTTTGGATGTAACTCTCAAACAGCTCTAACTGGGCTAGCTCCAAATTAAACCAAGCAAAACCCTTTCTTCCTTGGGATTTCCCACAAAATCCATTAAGAATATTACATGGAATACAAATAACTGTTACACTAAAACAAATATATACATGCACAATCTCTAAATAATAATATTTAAGATAAATAAAAATAATTAAGATTATTTAAGCACCAATATGAAAGAGCCAGAGACTATGGGAAGTCTTTTTCTTCAACATAATCAGTTTTCCTTCCTAAAAATGGAAGCTTGCTAGTGTCAGTCTCTCCTGAACTGAGCACCCAGAATACAGTTATATTAGTGATAATCAAAAGAAGCTGAAGAAGAGAAGACACAAACTAAAGACACTGCAATGGCTAAAAGAAGTGAAAAAACTTGTTACAAGATCGGAGGAATGGACAACATGGTTAACCTACTTGCAGTTTTCCTTTACTGATTTTAACTTGTTTTCCTTCTTCAACCAAGAGATTGTTTTTGTTCACAATCCTTGGTGGCTGCTGATGACTTTCCAAATATATGTGAACCTGTAGTCCAGCATCCAGATGGACATCTCCAGCTCGGACTGTAAAGTTAAATGTGTCAATAAGGTTGTTACTGTCATCATGTCTGTAGGTTACATGCCCCTTAATCAGATCAAGCTGAGTAAAGGAACCCATTAATATATTATTGACATATATTCTTCCATATTTTGGGAAAGAGACTATCTCGTATGTAAGTTCATGGTCATTTCTTATGTCTTGGTTTGTAGTAGCACTTAGGTTAGCTGTTGAAACAGTTTCTTCTTTCCCTTTCTGAATCAACAACCCTGTATTATTTGCCAACCTAACATAAGGATCAGTGGCATTAACTTCCAGAAGCACAGAAGTGTAGTGCTTTCCATCTGTCACAAAAAGCACAAAACGCCCAAAATCTGCACCATGGTGTATAAATAGCACTTGCTTCTGCTCCAGGTCCACTTGTTTGAATTGGTAGAGTCTATGCAAAGTATCATTTGTTAGCACCAAGTCCCCATTGGAAATACCACGTCTAGTATATAGCAACTGTCCATCATCAAAATCAGAATCAGGATCGTGATAGCAAAGCTCTGCCAAAGTTAATAATCGCTGCCCATTCCTCACTATGTCAAATACCTTATCAATTATTCGAACTGGTTTCTCATCATTCTTCAGCTGGATAGAAATACAGAATTTAATTTCTACTGACAAAGGTTCTACTTCTGGATCAAAATTTGTCTCCTTTCCCAAATCTTTGCTGGAAGCTCTGACAAGAAATTCATCAAACATGGTCTCAGAATCGTCATGCACATACATAAGGCACTTATCAGTTATATCTTTATTAGTGAAAGTTGTAAGATTGCCATTACTCTCATATGAACCAGAAAAATTGGTAAGTTTTAATTTCCCATGCTTAGGAAACTCTATAACTTCATATTGGAAAGTTTTATTATCTGGTGTTTGCACAAACAATTTCATGCTTGTTATTAATTCTCCTTCTCCTTCATTAACATTAAGGCCATTGTTAGTCAAAATAATGTCTCTGAAATCTGATTTGATGTAAACTTCAAAGTCATAGAAATTTGAATCCAGATACTTTGTAGAAATGAGAAATCTAAATGAATCATAGTCTTCATGGTACCGGCTGATTAATTCATATGCCACTTTTCGATCAGTAATATCTTTTTGACTAAAGACTGAATATTTTTTCAATGGCTGGTCATTAAGCAGTATCTGTCCATTCTTTGGTAAGGACAGAAGTTTGAAATGAAGCTCATCTTCAGGTATTTCTAGATCTGCAATCACAGCAAAAAGATTATCAGAATTCAAGTACTTCTTTTTTGATTTTTCAATTTCTAGAGGAGCCTGTTTCAATACACTGTATCTTAACCATTTCACTTTGATTGGAAATGTGTGCTCTTCACTGATTCTGTTTCCTATGCTAACTTTAAACTTAAATTGGTCCCTAACATTTTCCAGCTGAATGTCTTTAAAAGTGCTACAGTATCTCACCCGGTTGCGCTGAAGAGAGCGTTGAGAAAAGGAGCTGACTTGCTTCCATATCCCCCTTGAACGCTGCCTTTGGACCTGACCAAACTGAGGTGGCTCTGTGATCTCATACAGTATCTCCACTTCCTGGTGGACAGCATTTGTTTCAACTGTTAGATGCCTAGGTCTTATAAGAGCTGTTGCACCTTGGAGGAGATTTATTCCTGAGTTGTTGACAACTCTGTAATCCAAAGGAACTGCCATGACACGTAAGACAACTGTGTTGCTCACCTTCTCACCATCACTTGCCCTGAGAACAATCCTTGAGTTCTTGATGCCTGTGTGGACAAAGAAAACAGTGCCTTTGTTCAAATCCTCATTAGAAAAAGTAGTGATAGCTTTTCCGGGATGTCTTGAATTTTCTAAAAACCCTGCATCTGCATTCAGATTTCCAAGCACTGAAAATGTGAGACCCACAGAATCTGTATCTTTATCTAGAACTTTTATCAGGTCATTACTCAAACGTTTCTTTGAGTTCTCTAAGAGAAGAAGCAAGTTTCCCTCAGGAAGTATGATCTCAGGTGCATCATTTACTGGAGTAACAGTAATGCTAAACATATGCTGCTCATTTCCTTGCAAATATGGAGACACAACCTTCTCAGTGCAGGTAGAAATGGAGAAATTAAAATAATCATAAGTGTCCTCAGAGCCATCATGGACATACAGAATCTTCCCTTGCCATACATCCTGCAGAGTAAATGTATTTACCTCCTGCAACGGTTCAACATTCAGTTTCAAGTGTCCATGAGAGGGTGGTTCCTTTATATCAAAAAGAATTTGTGACTGATTTATTCCTAATTTCTGAAAGTCTAAATTAATTTTAATATGCTTAGATTCAAGTGAAGCTTGTTCACCCTCTAGCACAAACAAGTTACTCAGATCTAAAAGGTGGTTTTTGTCTTCCTTGCCCAGAGAAATTGAGCTTTCATGGGAAATGGCAAATACAGAAGCTGCTTTCACAGGAGGTTTCTTTACAGCCATCTCTAAAGAAAGATTGGTTTTAAAAGAACTCTGCATTTCACATCCAGCTGAAATGTCCTTAGTTACTAGAACATTCTTCAGTGATTTCTTTTCTGAATTGGTTTTCAGGTTCCTTAAGCAGCCTTTGAAGGATCCTCCTCTGGTGTACTTCCCAGATACTGAGATTAACTTAATCACTTCTGACCGTATGGTGTCATCTACACCACCTACAAAGAAGGATCCCTTCAGAAGTGGCATCTTACTCTGGGGAGGTACTGACTTTTTCACAGTTTCTTCATCCAATGTTAGCTGCAAATACTCTGCAGTAAATTTCAGTTTGATGTAGTGCCAATGACTATCGTTGACTGACCTACGAGAAGAAAGATGGGTTCTACTTTCATGTTTTCCAATGTAAGCTTTAATTAAACCATCTTCCATTTCCATTGCAATGAAATCTCCTGCTTGCCCAGGGTGGTAAAGCAGCAAGCCACGTGCAGCTGAGGTTTGTAAAGTATACTCGAAGACTCCCTCGTTGCCCACATTCCATGATGGGAAAGAAATATAGGACCTAGAACTGAAGAAACTAATGGGCTCTTCTTCACCTGCAAAGAATTCATCACTGCACCCCACTGAAACTTCATGAGTGTTTTTGAAGCCAGGAGAAGGTCTCAGAGGCATCAGAATGTCTAACTGATTGAATGACACACCATCAATACAACCTCGGAAACTGGGGAGTGCTCCAAAAAGGTAGGGAACATCAAGTTTACCAGTACCACCTATGTAGAATCCATAATCAATGTTTAATTCATAAAGAATTCCAGGCATTTTTGCACTAGTTCTATCATGCTTATCAATTACCAACGTGACATTATCTTCTTCATGATGTAATTCAACCAGGTGCCAAGCCAAATCATTCAGCTGAGATCTTTGCTGAGAATGCAGTACTTGTTCTCCTGCACCAAAGTTAATTCTCAACTGCAAGAGAAAGAATTTTAACTATCAAAATCCAAAGTGATATTTTCCACATGCATAAATTATGTATGTTAATACATAAATTTTAATATATTTTCATACTAAACATATAATTTTCAAAGTATATTTGAAAAAATAAAATCCTGCTAAAATTCTCTGTAGGTTTACTTGCCACCACAGTTGTTTGAATAACTGCAGAAGTTATTCAGTGGACTCCTTTGCGTGGAGGCCATCCAACAAGGGGCTTGCTGCACTCCCCTGGAGGGCTAATCCTTGAGCCACAGACTCCGAGGTTATGGTGAACAAATTTCACCCCCAGAGGCCTTTGCAGTTCTATGTTGATTCTTTGTTACCCATTGGTTCATCCTCTCACTCCCCGCCCCTGTGCCCACATCCTATTGGTTACCAGTTTTGTCCCACCCCTCACCTTCCCTATATCAACCTCCACTTTTCCCCAGTTGAGAGATCTTCTGTTCCTGGCTCCCTTCACAGGCTGTTACTCCCTGGAATGCTGTAGAGTCCCTTCTGTCTGCGTCACCTGAGAGGTGAAGCCAAGCTGAAAATCTGCCAGGCTGGGAGAAGGATGTGCCTGTGCCCCTGAGCCATCCTACCTAGCATGTTTCTTCAGGAAGGTTGCAGCACCCCTACCACCTCCCCATCGCTGTGGCAAGTGGCACCCAACATGGGGCAGCCGAAGAAGCATCCACTGCAGAGTGAGCCCCTGTTGGGACAGCCACCCTTCGATGAGAACCCCTTATGTTTTAGTAAGGGCTATCTGACAGGCAACAACTGGGACCCTCCCTGCCCATCTGGGGAGAAGAAAATCCCCTGAGGACCAGCCATCAGATGACCACCCACCACCGGATTTCCACTGGCACAGTAGGCATCAGCCTGAAGAAAGACAGCAAGTTTCATACATTCGGGTCTTTTCACCTTTTGCTTTCATTTTGCCGCTGGGTGGAAGTGAGAGCAGTATGGGAAATAAGCTTAGTAGACCTAAGCTCAGCCCTCCTGACAGGGACTTTTATCTCCAAGTTGTGGGTGCCCTTGTTACAGAAAATTTTAAGTTTTCAAAGGGTGGTTTGAAAAGATATCTTCATTGGGTTTTTAAGCATTTTCCTAAGGTCAACTGCAATTCTGTTTATTTGGGTTCATTTTGGGGTGAAGTGGGGAAGAAGCTGTAGTCGGTTCAAGCTAATGGAGATTTTTCAGTTGCCAAGTTTTTCCCTTTGTTTCACCTTATTGTTCCATTGGTTGATAAGCTGGGAAGTTTCAGGGAATGTTTTGGGAAAAGTTTTGGGTCCCCAGTTGAAAACCCCACCCCCTTCAACCTCTCCCCATGCTCCCAAACCCCCTTCCCTGTCCAAGGGGCAGTCAGCAGGGGGTTGTTGCTAACATGGCACAAGGTTGCTGCCGTCTCCCAGACACCCCTCAGCCGCCTCTCTCCTCTTGCAGGCTGGCACTGGCCATCCCACTCTGGACCTTTCCTCTAACCTCCTCCCTATGCCCACCTACCCAGTTGCATCTTTAAGGTTAAGGTTTCTTCACAGATGGCATCAACAACGTGGCCAGCCACACCACTTCGTCTCGCTCACATCCAAGTTTTCCTGCCCTTGCATCTCAACATGGCCACTTTCCCGCCTTGACCTCTTCTCTTCCTGCACCTCCAATTGCGTCCTGCTCCTCCTTCTTCCCCACGTCGTTGATGGGTGTAACCGTGTCAGGACACTCCCCTTCCATTGGGAAACTCCTCCCTGTTTCGGGCTCCATCCACGCCCCCTTCAACCTGAGCTCCATCCCCGATGGCCCCTCCACTTCCAGTTCCCACAACACTGGGACCAGAAGTCCAAATGACAGCGACCAGGAGGCCATATTGGCTTCCACTACCTCCCACCAACAGGCAAACTCCAGTTGCCCAAAGCAGCCCCACGCTATCACCAAGTGCCTTCCATCCTCCAATGAAAGCAGCAATTTCTCAGACTTTGATTCAGACTTTGAGTATGAGGATCACTGGGCAAAAATTCAAACGGAGGCCACAAGGGCAGGAGACTTGGCACTATCAAAAAAGATAGCCTTCTCTGTGGTGTATTGGCATGACCAGGCAAGAGCAAACATTACTGTGTGGGAATCTTTACATTACCAGGACTTACAGGAGCTGTGCAAGGCAGCTGAGGAGCATGGTCGAGGCTCACACTTCTTAAAAAACTTATCTGAAGCTACCTTAATCACTCATGTCATGGTACCCCATGACATCAAAAGTATTATGAACTGCCTTCCCTCGCCAGCTTCCCACAGCTCCCACAGCATATGCTGTGGGAAAGGCAATGGATAAAACAGCTTAAACAACTGGCAGATGCATATGCCAGAGATGCTAATAAACCAAATTTGACTTTGGAACAAATGGTGGGAGAAGGTGACTTCCAAAAGCCTCAAGACCAAGCCCAAGACCTAGATGAGACAACTCTCAAAGACATTGCCAATGCCACAAAAATATCCTTGCTTGTTACCCCTGATGACGATGCATTGGTGCCAATGCAGTGTTTTACCAACATCAAACAAGCATCAAGTGAGTCTTTTATTAAGTATATATACAAGCTAAAAATAGCAATTGAAAGAGAAGTAGAGAGCCTGCAGTCTCAAAAAGAGTTATTAGTAATAATAGCCATGGCAAATACCAATGCCAAGTATAAAGGAATTCTAAGAGCTCTTCCCCTTGACCCTGAACCAATCATTAATCAAATGGTCGAAGCTTGCACCAAACATGCCTCCACCTCCATCAGTAATACTGTAGCTGTAGTGGTTGCAAAAGGGGTAGCAGAAGGGATGTCCAGCGCTTATGCAGCGGCAGCAAACAAAGAGACTAGTTGCTGTTTTAACTGTGGCAAACCAGGACATTCCTTTAAAGACTGTCCCATGACACCTTTTTCCAGGACCACCACCATCCACCCAATCATCAATGGCTCCAGAGACAGAACTGGCACCAGCAGCATCTGGGAAACTTCACGCAGAGCTTGGGACAGCTCTGCGCTCCGCCATCAAATCAAATGCCACACCACTCCATCCCACCAGTGAGGTCTACCATCCCACCTCTAAGACCTACCAGCAGCCTCCAGGAGCAGGGAAGTGTTCTGCAAGGAGCAGGGAAGTGTTCTGCAAGGAGCTCCATCGGAAGTCCCCAAGTGCATCAGGATGACCCAACACACGGAGTGACTCAGGTGGAAACCCAGCATCAGCTGGTAACCAGACTCTCCATTAACTTTGACAAGGACTGTGTCCACAAGGCTCCCACAGGGAAATGTGGGCTACCAGGTAGTCCTTCGAACATTTTAATTCTTGGGGACACTTTCCATGGTCCGGGACAAATTTACGTATTCCCCAAAGTACAGACTATCAACCCAAGGAAAGAAATATTTGTACAACCCCATTGCACGGACTCGCCATTTTATGTTCCCAAAGGTACTCTGATCACCCAAGCTTTTCTTTTACTGTCTAACTGCTCAGAACAGGTTCCCCTCAACCCCACCACCATTTGGGCTCAGGCTGTGGGATACAGCAAACCTGTTGTAGAGTGCGGCCTGTTCTGCAAAGGGGAGAAGATCCATCACCTGGGCATGCTGGACACAGGGGCGGATGTTACCATCATTGCCCACTCCAACTGGCTAGCCAGTTGGGAACTACAGCCCGTGGCAGGGATGATCTCAGGGATTGGAGGAGTTGCGGTCTACATGCGGAGTAAGCAGAATGCTATTGTAGAAGGACCCAAGGGAAAAATGGCAACCATCAGGTCATTTGTAGTGAGGGCACCAATAACCCTCTAGGGGAGGGACGTTCTATCACAGTGGGTGGGCTCTCTGAAAATCCCCCATAGAGATTTTTAGTGGGGGCTGCTAAGGAGTGTGCAAAACCTATCATTCTCCCGAGCTCACCTGGAAACAACACCATCCAGTGTGAGTTGATCAGTGGCCCCTGTCTGATACCAAACTGCATGCACTAGAGGCCCTTGTGGAGAAGCAGCTTGCCAAGGGCCACATTATTGAGACCAACAGCCCTTGGAACTCCCCTGTTTTTGTTTTATGAGCATCAGACAAAGATAGGTGGAGGCTCCTCCATGATCTCAGAAAAATAAATGAAGTGATAAGAGGATATGAATCCCCTCCAGCCAGATATGCCCCCACCTTCCATGCTACCTTGGTACTGGAAGTTAGCCATAATAGATATCAAAGACTGCTTTTTTAACATCTCTCTCCATCCTCAGGATGCCCCAAGGTTCATATTCTCTGTCCCCTCTCCAAACAGACAGGCCCCTCTAAAAAGGTACCACTGGCTTTTCCTCCCACAAGGGATGAAAAATTCTCCCACCATCTGCCAGTGGTACGTGGCCCACATCCTGTTCCCAGTGAAGGTCCTGTTCCTAGACTCTATTATACTACGCTACATGGACAACATTCTAGTCTGTGCATCAGATAAAAACTATTTTATATTGACTCTACAAAAGACAATTCAGATAATTGAGGACGCTGGGTTCGAGATCTGCGAGGACAAGATCCAGCACACCTGCCCATGGACCTACCTGGGACCCTGGATTCATGAGCGAACTGTCATAAACCAGCAGCTGACCATCCAGGATGACCTGAAGACCCTGTGAGACCTACAACAACTCTGCGGGTCCATCACCTGGGTACGTTCCCTGCTTGGGATCGCAACAGAAGTCCTTGCACCACTCTTCAACCTGCTCTGTGGCAGCGAGGACCTGGATTCACCACACACCCTCACGCTGGAAGCCCAGGAGTCCATCCTCAAGGAGGCCCTGTCTTTGTGACAAGCCCATAGGTATAAGCCCAGCCTGCCCTTCCAACTGGTCATCCTGGGCAAGGCCCTGCGCTTTTACGTGCTCATGTTTCAGTGGAACAGGGCACCAAGAGATCCACTCCTTATCTTCAACTGGATCTTCATACATAATCAACCCACAAGGACTGTAACTACTCTGCAGGAAATCATGGCTGAAATTATTAAAAGGGCCAGAGCCTGTCTCTGCACTGTTGCGGAGTGTGAATTCACATACATTTTCCTCCCATTGAAATCTGGGGATTTGGAGCCTTTTCTCCAAATCAGGGAGAGCCTCCAGTTCGCCCTAGATAGCCACACAGGACAAATTTATATCCATCTGCATGGCCACAAATTGTTTAAATCAACATTTAATCTGGTCCTCAAATCACCACTGAGCAAAACACCACTAAAAGCCCTGACAGTTTTCACTGACAGCTTGGGGAAATCCCACAAGTCAGTGATGACTTGGAGGGATCCCAGGACACAGGAGTCTAATGTCCAGGTGGTCAAAAAATCACCACAGATTGCAGAGCTAGCAGCCATTGTCAGAGCTTTTGAAAGGTTCCAGGAGCCTTTCAGTTTGGGGACCTATTTGGCTTATGTCGCTATGTAGTAGCTATGAGAGCTGAACATGCTTTTCTAAAGGAGGTTTCCAACCCAACATTCAAGTAGCTATCAGAGCTGAACATGCTTTTCTAAAGGAGGTTTCCAACACAAATTTGTATAAACTGTTTTCTAAATTAATATTCCTCATCTCCCACAGAAAGCAACAATATTACATCATGCATGTGAGGTCACACATCGACCTCCCAGGTGCCACCACGGAGGGGAACAGGAGGGCAGACACACTAGCCATGCCTGCTGGAACAGCCAATGTCCCTGGCATCTTTGCCCAGGCGAAGTTGTCTCTTACCACCAAAATGTTCCAGCCTGTTGGGGGTTACGTGTTTTTTTTTCGTTCCTTAAACAGTGGAATTTTTCCCATTTAGATGGGAGAAAAAGCCTCGATGGTTGGTATATCATCAGTACTTTAAAAGACAAAAGTTTCGGCTGAGCCCCGGGGGCAGTGGGAAGGGGTGCGGGTTGGTTTTTTTTTCCCTGGGTCCTTCTGGGAGAACAACACAGACACTCTCGGAGCTGTTTCTGCTGGGAGA
>VWYI01003463.1:0-43655 GCA_013399455.1 Anthoscopus minutus
GGAAAAATCCCAATAGCTAAGAAACTGAATAAAAAACCATGTAACTCTCAACAGTATCCTACACTCCTCAAAATTTCCATCTTAGTGTACTCTTAAAATTTTAGTGTATATTTTATTTATTACAGTATCATACACTTTAGTTGAGCAAAATATTTATGTTTTCTGTACAGAAAAAGGGTCTTGAGGGAGCTGCAGTTTTTTTTCTTCCTAAAATAATTTTGAGGCTTTTTAAGAGATCATAAAAAACTGAGAAGTCACTTTTGGTCCAAACTGGTTTGTCGGTATTCCAAAATACAAACCCGAACATTAGCATAGTAATCTGTTATCCCCAGACACTTCCCTCTGCTTCAAAGGAAGAAAACAAATAGAGAAGCTCGTTGTATTTTAATAAAGTCATTTGTTGGAGTAGGTCTTAAGAGGGTAGTAGTAAAGAAAAGAAAATTATAATTTGCAAAATTATTATTTCTGTTATTTTAATAGTAAGGGGAAAATGAAAATGAAGGCAATCATGTTTAGGAAGAATGTATTACCCTTGATTGTGCAACAGGGTGCAGGGGCTGTTTGAGTGGAAAAGATAAAAGATTATTCAGTGTGGGACAAATACAGTTAGGGCAACATGATTACAGCTTTATTGAATAATGGGCTGGAGTGTGAATGTTGTAATTTCTAAAGTGGTTCTTTAAGCAAAGATTCCTTTAGCCAAAAGCAGCAGCACTGCTTAGGAACTGCTGTATAAGAATTTAGTAAAAATCAGGCACGTAATACAGGGGAAGAATAACTTAGAGTTGTAAAAGAGTTGGAAAGGAGATAATTTTTTCTTCTGCTTTAGTTTCCTCTCCTTCTAATGATGGAAGACTTGTTTTCCCAACACCCTATCTCTGTATGTGTAAGCCTGTGCATACACATGATGAGCATGCTGAAAGGTGAACTAATTGATTTAGTTTTAATGGTTTGGCCCATTGGTCATTATCCCAGTCCTTCTTTTGGACATTAATGTTCCTGCAGAAGAAATGACAGAGTAAAATATAAATTGTTGCCTCAGCTTCTCTGATTCACAGCCTAGATTGTTGACATGGATGTATACTAAAAGCTATGGAATAAAGATACTGGAGGAATCATGTGAAAAGTCTTTTATAAATCAAAAAAACAGAAAATAATATAGAAAATGCTCTTAGAAAAGAAAGGTTCTTTCTTTCTGACACTTTAGAGTGATATACATATTCTTCTGTGAATGACAATAAAGGCAAAATGATTAAAAAAATTTTATTGCAATAAAGCAAATTTATTACTTTGGGTCACAATTAAATGATTTTTTGTATTTTCAGTCCTCCAGGTAGGATCTTTAACACTGGCACTCAGATATATGTGACTGACTTTATGTATTACATCATTTCCATTTACTTCAGTACATGCCTCTCCTGCCCTTGAGAGAAACAAATTTATGTAACTTTCTGAGCTTAGACCTGAGTCCTGATGTGCAAAATTCACTTGTGTGCTGGTTTTGGCTGGGATAAAGTTAATTGTCTTTATAGTTGCTGGAAACGGGTCTGTGGTTTGGATTTGTGCTGGCAACAGTGTTGGTAATTCAGAGGTGTTTTAGTTATTTCAGAGCAGGGCTAACACTGACTTGAGGCCTTTTCTGCTTCTCATCCCACCCCACCAGCGAGCAGTGGGGTGCAGGAGGAGCTGGGAGGGGACACAGCTGGGAGAGCTGAATCCAAGAGGACATTCCTTACCCTATGGCATCACACTCAGCATATCAAGCTGGGAGAGGAAGGAAGAAGAGGGAGATGTTCAGAGGGATGGTGCTTGTCTTTCCAAATCCCTCTTACATGTGATGGAGCCCTGCTGTCCTGGGTATGGCTGAACACTTGCCTGCCCTTGGGAAACAGTGAATGGATTCACTGTTTTGCTTTGCTTCTGTGGTGACTTTTGATTTCCCTGGTAAACTGCCTTAATGTGAGATTGTCAGAGCTTTTCAAATATTTGGTGATAGTTGTAGGCTGGTGTTTATCATTTTTGAAAATATTTTGAGAGCTCGTTTCACAGTTTATCAATCTGGGCTTAAGAATTGTGGCTCAAATGAAGGTAAAAAAATCATATTTTGATAGCTAAAACTGTTTATTATTAATTACTGTTACTATTGTTTGGGCAATGATTCAGACTTAGGAAAGAATTAATTGCAAATCAAAAGTTTTAAGTACAGGCTTTGAGATATGGCTATCCAAGCAAAGGGGAGTTGTTCTGCTCCTCTTTTTGTCAGTGGTAGACCAAGATTTTGCCTGGTGAAAACGTGGTCTTGACTGAATCAGACCCTGAATGAGCCCCTGGTTCCCACTTAGGGTCAGAAGTGAGCCCTGTCACCCCTTCCTAGGAGGGTGCAAAGCTTTATCCTAAGCTGCCTGTAAATGAATCCTGATATTGGTCCTCACCATGCCAGCCTATATGCTAAAGTAAAATTGACTATTTAAAAATCAGTCTTGTCAAAAATAAACCTGAGTAACCTATTTAAAAAAAGAAGAATTTTCTGCCATAGTTGTTGGATTTTGGAGTGGCTGGTAAGCCTTAAGATGAGTGAAAAATGCTGCTGCTACTGTGCACAGCTTCTTTCTAACACCACAGACATCACATGCCTATTTCTTCCTTCCCCCATCTATGCAGCTTTTTCTGGAAAAAGCAGGAAAATCAAGAGTACACTCTCCTTCACTCACCCCTGGTTCATTGGGAGAATCTGTTTTGACCTCTAAAGGGGTGTGTAGTGCATACCCTCTGACAGGGGACTGGGAATGCACAGTTTCATTGTTTCTGTGAAGGATTCACCTGATCCTCCAATGGGGTTTTGCAGAGCCCTGCTTCACTGACATCCCTCACCCTCAGCGAGAGAGGGCCTTGTTGGGGGATTTGGTTTAACACTGAACACTGGGAATATACATTTTATGGTTCCCTCAAATCCTGTAAGTTCTTTTGCAGAAATAATGGTAAAACTGCTTACGTGAATAGAAATGTGAGTGCAAATGAATATTGCTGAACACTGCTGCTCGTGTTCCAGACCCTCGGTATTTTTGGTTGTCACAGGAGCAATATATGAGAAATGACAATATAATATTAATTTAAACTCCTTTTAGGACTTACATTTTTGATTAAAGATTGATCCTTTGTCACTGTCAAGCAATAAATCTGGATAGTGCCATGAGAGGAAAGCACTTGCTCATAAGACCAAATCCTTAGCAGCTGTACAGTGCTTTTTAGAAGCTGTGTTTATTTATACTAGGTGAATATTTGCCATGTCGTATTTATTGCAGCATGAGTGTCTTGATCTGAATAAAAGCAGACCCCTGTTCATCTTCAGGAGAATGAAATAGGCCCTGGGCTGCTATAAACATCTGCAACACCTCTGGCCTTGACAGCTGTCTGCTGAAATTATGAACATGCCCTCACCTCCAGTTTTTAATGGTGGTGGACAGTACTTTTCCATCTGTTACTTCCTTTGTACCTTTTTTATGCTCTTTTTATACTCTTGTGTCGACAACATCCAGATTTATGCTTATTACCCAGCTGTTATTCCAGGAAAATGCCTTTTCTGTGGCTAGAAATGCTTTTGAAGGGCTCCTATAGTGGAGTCAGGGTCCTTCTGGCCAGATGCCACCACTTTTAGGGCACCTGGAGCATCCTTTGACCACCACAAAATTATTAGGGCTTCTCTCATTTATTTTTCACCCTGTTTTGCCAATCCACCTGTCTACTTTTCTCATTTTCAAGTAAAGAAAACACATCTGCTAGGTATTGTCCTTTGTCCTACAGACCAGCAGGATCTGGGGCTATGATTAAAATGACGAGCAGGATGAGGACCAAATAGTTACTTCCACCCAAGGGAATCCAGAGACAACAAAGAAGTGTCTTTGTTATCTTTATTGTTTATGGTTTGAGGTAGTTATATCTAGGGGTGAAGTCTTACCTCTGAAATAGGATCTAAAGTAGTTCCATTCATACTGGAAAAGGATGAATTGAATACAGATGCTTTTGTTGTATCATCTTATATGTTATGATTTGGGGCAAAACATTAAAAGCCCAAGGTTTATATGGATTTTTTTATCTGAAAAAAAAAATCCAAATAAATAAGGGCTAAGAATTTTTAAGGTTGATGATTTTTTGAAATTATTATTGAGGGTTTGATCAGTTAAGTGATCATGGGAGAAAGGAAAGCTCAGCTGCTGATTTCAAGAAAATCCAAGTCAGGGGATAACCATTTTTATTTGGTTCCTTACTCTTAAAATAAGCCACCCTGAAATGAAACAAAGCCAATAAAAAACCACCACAACAAAACATCCCCAGACCTTCTCCCCTGATTTAATGTGAATCTTTTTCATGTAGGTTATGTTTCTACTGAGGAAGATAAACCATCCTAAGTCTTTGAGGACTGAATCTGGAATTTTATTGTAAAGATGATAATTCATTTTTAGGTTAATCACTTGCTGAACAGCTTATCTTTGTAGTCATGTGAAGAATGAAAGTGATGAAATATAAACAAAAAATGTCTCTTCCATAGACAGGGCCATATTTCTGCAAGTGTCTTTTTTTATTTTTCCTATATTATGTATATATATTTAATATAATATGTATTATGTATTTAGTACTCATTCTCCCCCTTCTTTGCAGTGCCTGGTATTGTAACCATGAAAAAATGGAAGGAGACATCTTGTTAATTTGAACTAAGTTTTGTTGGCAATTTATGGTGCATACCCATTTATTAGCATAACACAAAGGCAGAAAACTTCAGAGCTCCCTTCTGACTGGTGAACAATTAATGCTGCCACTGTAAAGGGAATAACTCTCCTTTGTATATGTAGCAGATATTTACATGAGCAATAATATTTACCACTACCACTTCACATCTTGTAAAATTGTTCTTAGATAATACACATTTACAACCAAAACCAGAAACAATAGCAAAGCTAGCTCTTACACAAACAAAATAATTAGCCTCCATCTCTAATCCTCTATGTGCTAGTATTATTGAAAGCCACAATATCTAAATCTGCTCATGCAAGCTTCTCAAATAGCTGTTAAATCAAACCAAAATAAAACCCATAATTGGCTGATGCAAGCTGCAGGATCTGTTCCAGATGATCACACAGATGAAGCATCCTTTGATCCCTTTCCTAGCATGTGTTCTTAATCCATTTCTTGTTGTTTTAACCTTTAATCAGCATCATGGCTCCACTGCTTGCTTTATCTCTCTATCCTGTAATGTAAGTACTGTAAAGCAATCCAGAAATAGTTGCAGTAAGTAACCAAGTCTTAAGTAGCAGGGACTGTTTGGGGCTACCAGGATGAGCTCCCCTTGCTGATGTGCTGGCTGGAGAGTGATGTGGAGCACCATGCCTATATCTTCCTGTTGGGTTTAGATTTTTCATCATTTTAGGTTGCTCTCACTGTAAAGGTGACTTCCCTGAGGTGCTCAGGTCTGTAGCACTTTGTTGGTCAAGCTGGAGATAGGGCAGAAGGGCACAGATCAGAGATCAAAGGCCCTCCTCCTTTTAATGTTTGAAAAAGTTCACATCAATGTTTGAAACTGTGTTCCTGGTTGGCCAGTGCAGTGTAGCTGAGATTGGATTTGTCCTGGGGAAAATACCTGAAAACTCAGAAGCTCATCTATGTTGCCTTGGTATACAAAGCTGAGCTAGGAATTCCCTCAGCACAAGTTTGTCTGTGAAATTCAAGGCATCTCACCATCTGGGTTGTAGAACTGGAAGACCCTTATCTGAACTTTTCAGATATTAACAATTTTATTTTTATTTTGGTCTTTAAGTGATGAGAGGTTGAGCAGTCAGCTAATCTGTTTTCACTGGTTTTTTTTCAGTTCATTTCCCTCCCACCTGAAAACAGAGGCATAAACCCTCACAAGAAAAGCTGTAGGTTTACTGGGAGCAGAATAACTGGATGTTAATGTGCAAAATCTTGTAATAAATGTATGGATTAATTGAACAACTGCATTATAGAGGAACATTTTTCATCACAGGGAACAAACAGGCAAGGACAGGTGGCCTTTTTAATGTAAGCTGATGATTAATGTGATATAGTATGAGCTGTGAAATGTGCTGATAGCCCGCTAAACCTCCTCCACATGAGTTCTCATGGGAGCCTTTAGAAATGCATTATCTGTCACACAAAATAAACTGGCAGAAGTTTTAGTCTAGATTACTTCTTCTTTCTTGCCTCACTGTTTCTGATTAGACAGGAGTGGCACGCCTGACTACAATTCTATCTCAGAGCAAAGTTGTCTGCTGGAAGAATTGGGACAACTTGCTGTACCTGGGAGAGCCAGTGAGATCATCAACTCCCTGGAAAGCCAAAAGGACATAATTTCCAATCAAGGTGAAGAAATTTAACTTCAGGCATTGTGTTTAGTTTAGTCCATTCTGGTTGATTGTCCTGTTTTACCAAGTCTCACCTTGTAATCTTTCATAACTGCAGCTGTATGATCCTTTCTACCCAGACCTAGAAAACAGAACTTTATACATAATTTTGTGGTTTTGTTTTGGGGCTTATTTATTTATTTTTATTGTTCTTGTTTGAAACTGTTGGTTTGTTCACTTATTTAAAAAAAAAAGAGCAAAGGGGAATGCAGATATACCAAGTATAATGTAGATCTACCCTGGACCCCTAGGTTTTACTAAGAAGCAGGGGAGTGCACTTTCCTAACTCATCTTTCTGAGATATTATCTGTACCAATTCAGACAGGCTGGGGGCACATGTACTCCTGTGAATGGTGATTAATGAAACAACAGAGGCAGTGGATACTTCAGTGACTTTCTCATTTCCTGCTTGGTACCACTCAGCGAGAGCTGATATTATGGATGTTGTATTCATGTTGTTTATAAGGTGTAAAGAACATCCTCTGTCCAGGTAAATCCTGCTTGGGTGTTTTGTTGCCTGTGTGCCACACTGTCGTGGGCCTAGAGGGCCTCTTGCTTTATGAGCATGTTGATTATTTCAACTCTCTTAATTCAAACCGTGTGTCTGCAGCTGTTCCTTAAAGGACTATTAATTTTTAAAACATGGAAAATTTCCATATTCACCATTATTTTAGCAAAAATGAATGAAATGTGCATATTCCATGTAGGCCGTTCATTAATTCCCGAGGCAAATGTACCCTTTAGCTTTACCATTTCACTCAAATTTGCCCATTTGGTGCAAAGAAAATACATTGAGCTATGATCCTGACAAATGCAGTTATGAAAACATATTTAATGTTGAAATTAAAATTAGTCTTAAAATATATGTGCAGCTAGTTGTTCAGAATATGCAGAGAAACATATTTTGTCTTGATACACATAGCTGCACAAATAAATTACCTATGCATTTGTAATTTTATCTTTGGCATTTTTCTTGAGGGACATGGGTGAACACTCTTAGTAGTCTAAATCATATTCTTTTCTGCAAAATATTACTGAAAATTAGGTTGTTGATTCTTTAAATAACAATAGCAGAAGGAGCAAATAGAACCAATTAATCTTTATGAGTAGATCGATTTATCATAGTTATCTCTAGATAGATTTATCATGGTTATCTACTCATACTGCATTCACATCAACTTCTGGAAATAAATTTAGGGGAGAACCACTGCTCAGCTGACTTCCAGTTTGCCTGATGCATCTTGGCAGGTGTTGCAACCTTCATGCCTTCAAAGATACTGAAAGGAAAGAGGAGTGGGGAAGTGTTTATATCATTGTTGCTCAATCTTGAGGATGCATGTAAGACTCGGCTTCACAAGAATGTCTCTCCCAAGAGGCTGAGGAACACCTGCAGAGGGACAGGAACTGAGTATCCTGCAGATTTGGGCTCTTCTAATGAAGGGAGGCTTCGTTAGCTTATGGCTTGTGGAACCTGCTCTGGCTTGGATGTGGTTTAGGCGAGTTCTTGAGGGAGTTGATTTTGGAGCACCCGGGCTTGCACAGTGGCACGTGTTTGTCAGGTACCCCTGAGCACGTGATTATCCAAATGGGTCTTTGGATTTCACTGTCCAGCATCCCATGAAGGTCAGACTTTATTTAAGAACTCCTGTCTGTGTTCTGGCAAATTGGCTTAGCCAGTTGAAAGAGGAACATGGGTTGAAGTTGGCAGAATCTGCATTTGCCTGTGAGCCAAGGCCACTAAAATGCAGTGTTTTTTTTAAACATATACTGGAAGTGAGGCTAAGATGTTGGGAAGCAGTAGAGGAGAAAATCCACATGAATACCTTTTTTACGCTATTTTTAAAGTGCACCTTTTGCGGTAGAGTCCAGGAGCTCATGTGAGGGCTGCAAGCATAGGAATTCATGCTTTTCTTCACAAACATAAGTCAAAATTACAGGTTCTTCAAGTCTTAGCTGAGATGTGCTGCTCTTTACGATGAACACCCTGTAACCAGAACCTTATTTATCTTAGTAAGTGGCAGAAAGATCTGGTAAAATACATTTTATTGAAAATATTTTATTTGAAGGGTAGAAATATTTATCAAAAATATCCTATCATGTTTACATTGAAAGGGTTAACAGAAACGCTGAGCTCCTAAATGCAAAGGATTTAATTGTTCACTGGCTCCTGGAGCCTTTTCCCTCAGGGAGCTCTGAAAAATCTCATTCAAACTCATTACTTTCACAGTAATATAGAATTTTTTGCACATTCACAGTTTAAAATGTATTGAGTTCAGTAGCATACTGAATATAAGTTTTTTCTTTGGATATACTAGCAATGAAAAGTATCTTAAAAAGTAGTTCCTTTTATGAAAGGTCTTCAAACACGCTCCACAGTCAATAAATATTTTCTAGAAAGAAGAGAGCTCAAGTGCTCTGAACAAATTTACCTACACAAGATGAATAAGAAAGTACTGATTTTTTTATTAATATGTTAGGTAATATATAGAAATCATGAAACTTAAAACAGTGTAACAAAAATTTCAGATTTTTTTATTTTTTTGGCAGTTATGCACTAAGTTGCCCGTCCATGCAACCTTTGCACCAACAGGGCACACACTCATATTTCCTTGGGATAAAAATGTGAAGTGAGCAACCACTACCAAATGCAGTGTGAATTTACCCCCAGTTTCTGCTACTGTTATTCCCGGGAACTTTACCAGAAACCTGTTTTGTTTAAACTTACCTGGTACAATTACATTTTCCCCACATTCACCATTGTATAGCACTGACTTTTCAAACACTCAGAAATAACACCCCTGACCTTTAAAGTGGAGGTGAAGATGGGGCTTTTTCAGTCTTGAGCCAGATGCTAAAGTCACTGACAAACCCAGAGAAAGGTCATCTCTGGCTGTGCATTGATGAAGTCTGAAGACTGTGGTTCAAGGGAACACAATGGATTATTATG
This sequence comes from Anthoscopus minutus, assembly GCA_013399455.1. Classification (NCBI taxonomy): domain Eukaryota; kingdom Metazoa; phylum Chordata; class Aves; order Passeriformes; family Paridae; genus Anthoscopus; species Anthoscopus minutus. The sequence continues at coordinate 9,364 of VWYI01003463.1, forward strand.
GCTGTATGTGTGGCTTAGTTTTATCACAAACAGTACAAAATAGTCTTAAAAGTGTTGGGCTAATGTGTATCTCAATGTGTGTTGGTAACATGGCTGAAGTCATACAAGATACACTGAGAAAAGGGAGACATGCAGGAAATTCTTTAATTTCTTCTAAAGTAGTGGTGATCCCCTTGAAATCTGAAGTCTGACATATCAAGTTTTGCATTATTCCCTTATTTTTAAACACAATGGGTATAAGACATGACATTTCACTTGCTTTTTACTGTAATTGTGTTATCTGTGTTGGCATGGGCATCATTATTTTGACGCAAGTTCCAGATGATTTACTGTAAGGATTCTGCTGTTTTTAGTTATAATAGGGAAAATAGATGTCATATAAATCATGTGAGGCTGATTTTATAATTTTCCTTCATCCCAAATCTGTTTATTTCACTAATGGTAGAAAGTAAGAAATTTCACTTATTGTATGTGGAAGGTGAGTTTTTTACACATAAGGATACCTGGGTGTGAATCTCTGCACTTAGATCTAACTGTAAACCAGAGAGATAAAGTTAACCTTTTGCTTATATATCTATATGGGCTAGTAATGTAATGCTAATGTAATGTAATTGCACTAAAAAGGAAACAAAAATTATAAGAGGTGATATACAAGCATTCAAATATATTTATTCATATAACAAACATTTGCCTGCATTCTCCAACACTACATTTCTGTTTGATCCTGTATTTTACTCTAACATCATTACTTCTGGGCACCATCATCTGCATCAAAAAGTGGAACAAAGCTACCTCTAGAAAAATCAGTTTAAAAGCTTACATTTCTCCAGACAGACTGTCTTATCCTACATAGCTGTGTAACCATGTCCAAACCAATACTGAGTCTCAGGCACATGCCTGATAAAATTTGGAAATAATATTACCCGGAATGGACTAAAAACTATGCCAGGAACCTTTTTGTCAATGTCATGGTTGTAGTAGTTGTGTTCTCCCACCAGGAAGCTTCTTTGGATGCATTTTATTTAGTAGTAGATGTGTAACCCCTCATTCCACAATCTGATTCTTCCAGGAGGACTCTCTGTATTCTGAGTCCAGTGAGGTCTGTGGCTGGGTGGCAGCCCCTTATTGCTGGCTGACCTACAAGCCTGGCCCTCAAGGGTTTCAAGAAGAACCCAATGCCTAAATAGTCCTAGAAAAAAAGAGCACTCTGCACAGCAGAGCTGCCATAGGCAGGCATTTGGGAGTTTTAGATTCATGGGAATTTTTTCAAGCACAGGCATTCTGCCTTCATTATTTTGCAAATTCACAGGTCATTCTTAAGAGTAATTTGAGAGAATTTGCACAAAGAGATGGCATCAACAAACCCAGGAGAGTAGCAGAGATGATAAACCCCAGCTAGAAGTCATGGAGAGAAGAAAGGGAAGGTGCCTACTGCAAAAGTAAAAGTGCTGGCTCACACAAGACAGGGTTAGAAAGCATCTTCTGGAACTTTCCTGTCTTTCTATTATTTGCATATAAACAAATAATAACTTTTAGAACAACTTGTAAAAAAACTTTTAGGTCAAGAAACTGTGTTTCCTTGCTCATCACAAAAGAATCGAGCGACTAAAGATCAACAGGTAAACGTGCAAAACTTTTTCACAGGCTGAATTGGTGTGATTGGTAGTGGTTAGTGTATGGAAATGGAAAGAGGCTCTAGCAGCAGGTTTCCTATTAAGGAAGGATAGAAAATGAATCCAGAAAAATATTTGAGATTTGTTGGATATTTTTTTCTTTACTGTTATGATGTTCTTTATCTGTTCCTTCATGTTGTAGGAAATACAAATACTGAATTTTAAATCTTTTTGCTAGAAATACATTGAATGTAGGAGGTAAATAAAGACAGAAATTGGAATGGGATACAGTGGATAGGAAAGGTAAAGAACAAGAAACGATATGTAGAAACTTCTCATATAAATGACAATTTTAAAACATGAACTTAGAGTAATAGCAATGTGTATAACTTTAAAGTCCATTTCATGAGCAATATCAGATCTTTGTAATGCAAACCAAACAACTTTAATAGTGAGAGAGCAGTTTTTGGACTCTAAACTTGTATGCATCAGTTTTATTTTAGACTTGCTTCTAATTTGAACAGATGTGTGTTTGACAGATTTGAACCTCGTGCACTACAATCTGATAGTCAAGAACGTTGTCATTTCAAAGTTGCCATATTCATCCTAAGAAAGAGCAGATTAAATTGAGGGACTAATCTTCAATCTGCTTCCTGGACATATTTGCCAGCATGGAAATTCTGTGAAGCCCATGAAAACACAGGAAGTAAATTATTTTGGCTTAATCAAATGGATAGTGTTTTAGTCAAATCCTAGTAAATGTCCTGAGGTTATTTAAGCAGAGATTGTTAACTACTTTTTGTTTTAGTTGGCTGTTCCTTGGCATTTCCCATGGTCACTATTCCCCTAATTTCATGTGCATTACAGAACAAACCTTTGCAAAACTGTAGAAGTAGGATGACTACCACATCATTAATGTGCTGTTTTACAGTGTGCATTCCAGAGCCAAAAAGGAACCTCAGGGGATTTAACCAGAAATTCCTCCAGCCTCCACCACCCTTCTCTACTCCAATCTGGGCAAAGTCTGGCACAGGCAGTCTCCTGCTGTGTTAGACCACTACTCTCAGCATCCTCTGTGGTGCCAGTTTATTTATGGGATAATGAATTAGGCGTGGTTAATGTCTGTGTAACCCTCGTGAGTTAGAAGCCAGGCTTTTATTGCATGGTTTTAAGATTGATGCAAGTCAGTATTCACTGTTACAAACATATGTATTTTTTCTTACTCTCTGAAAAGTCCTTTTTAAAAACCCTACTTGGTTTTCTTTATTCTTGGGCAGTATTCTCTCATTTTCAGTGTAGAAAAGGATTTTTTTTTACTATTTTGTGTAGGAGTGCCTACTCCCCAAAAAGATACCTGACCAGAGCTGTATTCCTGGATGATACATTCCAGTTAGGCACAAGCTGTGCCATCATTTTAGACAGTTACTGTATTAGTGAGTCTATACTGAACTTGGTCCTGTACAATTACGAAAGCTGACAGGATGAAAAATAAATCTGCAAGCCAAAAGTAGTTCCAAAAGTTAAGAAAGAAAGGGTCTGACTCTTGCAGCTGATTGCTGTTTATGTAGTATAACAAGAGGCACAGCAGCACAATCCCAGGGCCTGGCCTGTGAAGATAGGGTGGAAAACACCTCCTCTGATGCAGGGAGTGTGCAAGCAGAAGGTGCAAAAGCATTTGCTGCACTGAAGCAGAAAACTGACAGTGGAGTTGGGTGATGTGGGAGTGATGGGAGGAGGTCTCCATAAGTGTCCAGGCAGTTTATATATTTCTAATTCCAGCTACCTGGAATCTGCTATCTGGGTAGCAGAGAAATGGAAAGGGAAGTGGCTGAGAATTTTGTCATTGCAGGTCCCTCTTCTGAGTCTGATTTTCTGGTGGCAGAGCTTCAGGAGTTCCAGTTGGGAATGTTTGTGTGGAAGACCCTCTCCCATCTCTAGGGATCATCCTGCTGCACAACCACTGCATAAAAGTCTCCTGCAGCATCGGTAGCCCTGGTTTTATGAGAAGGAAATGAAGTCTTTTTGTGCCCTTGCACAGAGCTGTAATGCTGCCAGCGCTGCACACAGCAGGTACTGACCTGGGAGAAGGAGCTTGACTGAGCACTCAAAACTGAGGTGGTTCAGATGAAATAATAAACTACACATTCCAAAGGGGCCACTGATTTTGGATGCCCTACTTTTTAGGTGTTGAGACACGAAACGTCTTGGTAAAACTCACAGAGGGGTTAGAAGCTTCCCCTGAAGTGAAAATGAGTACTTGTTTCTGCATTGCTTTCCACAAAAGGAAAATAACAGGAGGAGTCTATAGCTCTTTGAGAGATGGATGTTTAAACCAGAAGAACATTTTTAGCATAGCAAAAAGACACATAATCACTGTAGGAGTGCTGAGATTAAAAAAGCAAAAAAAAAGGGATGGTGAAACATTCATGGGGAATTAAATATTTGTGAGCCCAATGCCATTAAGCTAATAAAATTAGTAATTAATAATTAATTATTAATTCCTAAATACTACTGTGACATACCACTGGAAAAGTCAGTTTATGGCTCTGTGTTTAGCGAGCCTGTTATGCCCTATAGCAGCAGATAACCACTAATGTATATAGATCATCATCTGTGTTCGCTGCAAGCAGTTGTTCTGCAGTTTGGAGAGGTACTGACTGGTTCCCAAAATGCTCAGTATGGGGCTGAGTGCCAGCCATGGCTTTCTCTGTGCATGCAAGGAGCTGCAGTGCAGTCTCTTAGAGCAGAGATTACTCATTTAGGACGTGTGTGTATTACACGTTCCATTGCGCTGACCTTTCCCATCCCATCTTTCTGTTTCATTTGGCTTGTGCAGGGAATATCCTTGGGGTTTGTCTGCTCTGTCAGTCAAACAGGGGGGTAAAAGGCTGCTTTTAAATGTAGATTTGCCCACTTTTCCTGTTGCTTTTTTTCCCCAGAAATACTGGTTAGGTGCAGGCTGAGAGCTGTTCTTGGGGATATAGTTCCATGTATTTTGGGCTGTATTGCAGGCTGCCCTCAGCCTGGATGAGTTGGACATAGACAGAACACAGGAATGTGCTGTTCTCCCTGCCAGACAGAACTGCCTCTCCAAGAACAACAGGGTCTTGAGTGATGCCCAGAACTGTGAAGCAGAATATATTTGTGCAAGATCTTGATTTTTTCTGTTGAGTTTTTTCTCAACCTGACATCATGGGTGGTGGCAGAAGGTTGCCAGAAATACTTGAAAAAGGGGCTCAGATGCTACAGTCTCCTCTATAGGTCTCTGTGCAGCAGATATGGAAGAACTTACCCCAGTCTGCCATATCTGCACCATGGCATCTTTGTCTTGGCCCTACAGCAGGACTCTAATGAAACATTTATGATTGAGAAGATTAGACATGTGTCCAGATAGCTGAACTGTACAGAGATGGATGACATGGTCTAAATATCATATGTTAACACACTGCATCATCGCCATTGTGTACAAAGCATGTATGCAATATACATATATAATTAAATTAACTGATTATAGAAGAAATACCTTTGATAGTCAAGTGCTGGGTGCTTGATGTAGAAATGTGATTTCAATTGCCAGCTCATTGCTTTAATGTCAGGTGGATTTTATTTGACAAGTTCTACGCAGGCAACTTATTCTTAATGAATAGCTGAGCATGAAAATAAGGTTTCTTGTTCTCAGCAAGGTGGACCTAAGGAACCTGTTGTTATTCTCCAATGGAATTTCAAAAGGAATTAGATAATGTAATACCAGATTTCTCTAAAACCCTTTTATCCACACTCAGGATGATGAATGTCTTTATGGAACAGGATAGCAGAGCTTGGGTGTAGTGTAGTTAAATTATAGGGCGGCATTGCTGTAGCCCAGTGCAGCCAGATTGTAAATGGTGGCTTTTCATCTGATTGGAAGAATTGCTCAGATTGCTCTACCTTTTGAGCCTGCATTGTTTTTGAGAACAGCATTAAGGGCTAACAACTTTTAAATTCTGCAGGGGCTTACACTGAGCCCTTATTTTCCTTCATTGTTTAGAAATGGGTTACTTAATGTGATCTTTATTTTTTAAACTACTAGTGAGAAAATAGATGCATCCTCAGAACCTGGAGCTTAGAATTAGGAGTTTAATGTGCATTGATAGCAATATATTTGTGTCTCATTTAATGTGCTGCCATCAAAATATGCACATTAAAAGTTTATTTTTATTAAGATATCCCATTGTTAATACAGCGAGAGATTACAGGTTATTTGTGACAAATCCTTTGCTAGGTATTGTATATATAGATGTGCCTAAAGTAATTAATGTAAAATAGATTTCAAGGGAAAACATTTGCATGTCAACATTTCATTTTGTTTCTTTGCCTTACTGGGAACAGAAAAAGCCATTCTGTTTCTGAAACAAGATACATATGGTGCATGGCTCACCATTTTGGGGAATGCTGAGCAATCCGTAAACTTGGGTACATACACGGTAATTGCTTCCAAAAGAAGGATGATTATGGCATGGAGCTGAATTAAGAAATGGATCAATTAAGCTGTTTCGCTTTTTTTTCCCCCTGCTGTTTACTATAAATAAGGAGTGTACTTTTAAAGTGATTCTTTTTCTTAATTTAAACATGCAATGATTATATATATATATATATATGTATATATATATCAAAGCAAGATCCAAAATATTACTTTCCTAAGATAGAACTGATACTTCAGAAAAAAAAAACCAAACAACAAAAACCATTTCAAGGGGATTAATGCTCCCTGGTAATTTTTACCTTGATCTTGTCTTTTATGAACGGCAAACATTACTACTCATAAACACAGTCATTGCACAAGAAAGCTTTACTGAGATGATAATACTATCTAACTCCTAGAAAGAGTAATTTTTAAATTATTATATCAGCTTAAGCCTAGCTTGTACTTGAGGGTAAGGAATTTCTCATATTTTAGGCACATTTATATTTACACATATAATCTAGTAAAAAATTAATGTCTATAATTCCAAAAATTATACATTTATATAATACCCATATAATCTAGTTAAAAAAACCAACTGGGTATAATGCCGAAAAGAATATAAAGGAATGGAAACAATATAAGAAATATAAGTCTCACTTGTTTATTTTTCCCTTAAGATATAAAATCTACCATGGAATGTCACAATCCGAGATCCATGGAGCACAGAAGAGACTAATCAAGCCAAGGAGAATTAGATAGAAGTAATTTTTTTCTCCCTTTATTAATTTATTTTTCAAATTTTATTTTATTTATTTTTATTGTTTAAAATGGACTTGCTGAGAGAAGTTGATAGTTGCCACTCATTCCTAAGTAACAGGTCCACCATAGTTGACTCTCATGGCATCTCTTCTCTTGCTGTTCTCAGCTTGGTTTCTGTGGAAGGGAGAGGGAAATTTCTGTGGTTTTGGAGCCCTCAGTACATTTTCAAGCATCATTTTAGTCTCCATGAATATTGAGTTCCTACCTCGGTGGGAGAGAAGGGCTCTTTGACAGCAGATGAATCCCTCCAATATCCTGTGAAGCTTAGTTCATAGATATCCTATACCTGTGGGATCCTACACATGGACATGTTAGTATGAGAACATACAATGCTTTGGATATTGTTGAAAACAGCAAGCAAAATCTCCACTTACTACACTTTCAGAAGCTCAGAACATGTTCTTTTGGTTGAGGAATGTAAAAACTCAAAAATACCACGCCTATTTGCACAGGCTCTGTGGGTTATGGCTGTGCTGGTTGTGGACAGGTGTTGGCTTTACCAGAAGCTGAAGATAAAACTCCTGAGTTTCTCTACTAAAATACAATCAGAGATGAGTCATCAACCTTGTTTTTCTTGTTAGGCGCTATTTACGTTGTGCTTGGTACAGCTGCTCTGTCTACATGTGAAGCCAAGCACAGTGTCAGAGCTGCCAGCACTGTTGGGTCAGAAAAGGACAAATTAAGGACCAGAACAACTGGTTTTGTAAAGCGGAAAATTGGACTTGCAAAAGACCGTGCATTGATCTGGTTTCAGCAGGGAAAGACATTTGGCAGAAAGGTCTGTGTGAGGATCTGTCTGTGCTTTGCAAGAGTGTGGAAATTGGTGTGTGGTTTCCCACATTCCTCCCCACCCTGCCCATAACCTGCTATGACACCCTTGCCACCAGCTGTATCTTCCTTCTGGCCATGACCACGATGTTTGAACTTCTGGGCTTCCAGAAGCTTCCTTCATGAGAATAGTTTTCTTGCAAGCAGTTGTGTGACCTCAACAAACTGAGAGAAAACTGCAAAATGAGAAACCTCTTCTATCTCTTTCATTAAGATATGTGGCTTCAATGCTGAATATCTTATGTAGTTGACTCAGCATTTCCATTGAAATAATAAAGATAGGAGCAGCTTCTTAATAAACATTTGCAAGTTTTTTCATTTCCATGGGAATTCTGTTGACTGTCAGTCTTTAAAAGTCCTTTAAAAAGGCTAAGCCTTTGCCAACATCTCCTGTGGTAAAAAAATATCTCAGTCTGGTTTTGTATTGCATCTGTGCTTGACTATTCCTTTTAATTTCCCTTCCTTTAGGATATATTTTTCCCTTGGCAATGCATAATTAAAACCTCTCAACTCTGCAAGACAAAATGAAAACTTTAAAAGAATTCTCAAAGTATTGATGTTATTTAGGATTCTTTTGTTTATCAAATAGTTTTGTACTCTTTATCAGTTGCTTTGCATTACCTGCATAATGCTGTATAGTCCAATGCAGTTGGTTGTAAGCAGGCCTCACTGGCCTGAATGCTCCATTTAACTTAATATTCCATGCCACTAAGCTCTTTATCCCTGATCTGACCTGCCTGTTTACAGAAAATTTAGGTTGTTTTTGAAAACCCTTCTTGCTTTTTAAAAATGAGCCTTTGGGTTCTCACTTGGTTTAACTTATGGAAAAAATAAAAAGAAAAAGCTCTGCAAAATAAATCAGGGACAATTACATCCCTGTGCTAGCATAGGCCATCCTTGGAAAGACCAAGATGCTCTGAACGGGAATTCAGGTCTGTGTTGCTGCTGATGGTGAAGCCAGTGCAGATTTTTATCTGGGGTTGTGAGGCTCTTCAAGAAGCAGAGTGGCCTATGGCATGAATTTGTTTCCTCTCTCCCTGTCTTTGGCAGTGAATCCAAAGGCAGTGGGCGAGTGCTACTGAAGCTATTTTCAGCTGTGCAGATATTTTTGCCACTTTTCTGTAGGTGCTGGCATCTGTGCTACTCTAATGGGTGTACAGAACTGCCTGTGTCCAACAGCATCTGTGCGTGTATCGGGAGGTGCAGCTTTGCCCTCACCAATGGTGGGAGTAAGAGTATTGATGTTTATTGGCTTGAACTTGGTTCCTGGATGGTGGATACTATTTAGAAGTGTTTCCAGGGTTTTGCATGTTGAAAACTACAGCTGATGGGGGCCGTGGACACAGTTCTGTGTGAACAGAAGCTGGGTCTGCTTAAAAATTTACAAGAGGCGAGTTTGTATCTGTCAGTCTGCACTTCTGTCCTTAGTGCACAGTTCTGGAGATGCTGCAAGACCATGTCAGCCATGCAGGAATTAAGCTTTGGTGCAGATTTATTTCCTGTAGTGTCTACTTATTTTTGAAACAAGATCAGCTTGATCTAGAGAATTTTTGCTTACCTTCTGTATGAAGGAAGACTTTGGGGTTAGTTTTGCATACTTGCCATCCTCTGAGTGCCCAGCTGAGTGCATGCCAGGTGAAGAGACCTCTGCTTGGCTGTCTGGAGCAGCAGCCAGGTGCTGGCAGAGGTGCCAGTGCAGCCCTCTGCCCTCTTCTGACCTGCCTCTAATCTCCATTCACAAAGCTGGCTGATAAAATGCATACTGAGAGTCCTCGTGATATCACTGACTCCCTCAAGCTCTGCTAAGCAAGCTGTGCAGGCCAAATTATCAACCCATTAAAATCCTAAAGAAGTGGCTCTTCCTAGGTTTTGTGGGAGGGGATGCTCATGACACAGCCCAGCTGCATCTATACTACACCAGGTGAGGGGATTTTTTTGCTCTCACTAATAAGGAGCTCTGAAAATAATTTCCATCATGCAAACTGGCAAGCTGGAGTACTTTTATGTAAGAAAAATGATTATAGTCATATATGGTTATAGATTTTTTAAGGCAGAGCATCATCATCATGTTTTCCCCATCTTAACAGGTGAAGTAGAGGCAGAGAGAGGTGAAAAGATTTGTGGCAGGGTCAGAGTCAAATCTGCTGTTCTCAAGGTGCATTACTGCTCCAAACAGGGAAGAACGAGCTTCAGAACCTCCATTTTATATCTTTGTGTTCCTAATTTCTGCAGGATTCACATGTATCAATGTTGTGAAAGCTTACTTTTCCTTCAGATGCTAAATGCAGGTTTTTCTGATAAAGGTGGTAGTGTGGTGCGTTAGAGCGGCATTCCCAGGGTTTGCCTCCAGCTGCAATTAAGTTTATCTAAACAGGTGCTCAACCAAATGGTCACTTGTAATCATATTACAGCATCACTGCTGAACTACCCTCTTAGACCAGGAAATAACCCCCCTCCCCATAATTTTCTTTTGTTTCTTTCTGGAAGCTTACAAAGACAAAATTTTGAGTAGTGTGCTAGTGGCACATGGGTCTGCAGTGAAAAGTCTTGTGGGTTGTTTTTTTCTCCTTTTTTTGTTGTTTTATGTCAAGTGACTTTCCCAGAGGTCAGCTGGTTTCCTCTCAGGGAAGGAGAGGTTGGCATGGAAGGAGGTATGGACTAGAACACTCCCCTCGTCCCATCTCTTTCTGCATTGCTCAGAAAGTGAGATAAAATGATAAAAAGTAGCTCTGGTCTACTTGTATTGATCTGAATTAAGGGTGAATATGGTTCACTGTTAGATCTGTTGCTTGTGGATTCAGCTTTGATTATAAAGAACAGCATGGTAGGAACAAAGGATTGCATCATGCTAAATACAAGTGATGGGCTTTCCAGATACCAAAAATTCAAGTACTTTATATAGAGTCAGATAGGTAATGTCAAATATCTCTGCAGTGAAGCTTTTCTGATTAATAATGGAGTAACATGAATTTACACCAGCTGCAGACTTCTACTCAAAAATTAACCAAAATGCTTGTTCATTGCTGTTGGCTACATATCAAAAATGATGTTGAAAAGGAAACAGATCAGTAGCAGAAAACATAGATAACAATAATACTCTGCAACAGGGAAAAATACAAAAGTAAGGAAAATAATAAAAAATGCAGTTCACAGCTCAGAAAATAGCACTGAGGAACTACTGTGTAATTAATAAAATTCACAAAGTGTCAATCAAGTAAACAATCTGGTTTGGGGCAGATTGAAAATAAGGGGCTAAATTCTGTCTTTAGCTGCTCATATGTGGTTTTGTCTCCAAGGCAGAATTTACTTTGTAATCTATGCATGAATAACAACACAAAACAAGAGAAAGGATATTTTAATGGTAGCCACAAATGGCAGACATGAGGCAAATATGCTACATTTAGCTCAAGCTTTAATTGAGAAGGTTGGTCTTGCATAACAGCAGCAGAGTGAGCTGCCAGTCCAGAGGACTTATCCTCTAATAAAATATCATTGTTAACTGGTAGCCCTGATGAAAACAGCATCGATTTCCGGCCAGAGAATCATAAGCACTTGATTGCCCAGACATAATGGCAACAATTATCACTAATGCCGTGTTGCAGCAGTTTTAGAGGACACAGCAGCATGAGAAAGATGTTCAAATGCCTTTGAAGAAAATATTACATTGCTCTTGCCCATAAGAAACTTGATTGGTAAAGAAATCGTTAAAAAATGATTGGATTTTTGGAGTAGGCTAAGAAAATGAATGGAGAAGTGCTTGTCTAAGTTCATCTCATCCTATGAAAGGCAAGAACATGCTTTTGTCTTCCAAGTAGAGTAAATTATAGTGAATAAGGATCATGAGATTGTTTTTCAAAGATCTTTGGTAAGATTAAACTTGCACATCTAATATGATAATGCCAGTAGTGAAAGTGGTTAATTACAAGGGTGTTCCTGAAACAAAGGGCTGCAGGGCCAGCTCCTTCCCTCAAGGCACAGCAGTGTAGTTAAGTGTGTGGCATAGCTTCCATCGGGTGTCCTTTTGACATGAGAAACTGCAGGCCACAGTAATTTAGCCTGTCTTAACAACTCAGGTTTGATACTAGTGGTAAAACTGACAAAGGACATGACTCAGGCAAAATTTGTAGGAAGAAGTCTTTTCATTTATTGAACCATTTAAGTAAGTGGAAAATGAAAACCAGCTTTTGGCCCACAAGCATCCCTTTGGCAAGGACTCCACAGATGACAGTCTCACCCTTTTGTCTCCAAAATCCAGACATCTTGCTTTCTGGGACTAGGAGATCACTACCAAAGTCAGTAAGGGATAGCTAGAGGTTTTTTTGAGCAAAAATCCTATTCTCATCCAAAGTGATGCAAACATGACATTCAGTTGTTTTCCTTCAAAATTGTGTGAGTTTTGGTTGCTTTCTCAAGAACTGAGAGTCACAAGATGACAAACACAGAGCCTGGGAAAATGACTGAAATTTGTGTTGCACTGAATTCCACATGTAAAACAGAAAAATGAATGTGTACAAGGTTAAGAACAGAAATAGATTTTTCTTCCAGAAAATCTGTTACTCTCCTTTCCTGTACTGGTTTTGGTGGGGATGTCCTGAGCTCCTACTCCAGAAAACAAAATGCCTGTATTTTGGAGAAGAGAGGTTCTTGTATGCCAGGTGAGTGTGGAGCCTGTGCAAGAACAAACTTCATGGGGATTTGTTGTTCAGCCAGAGGGACTTAGTGGCACACCTGTGTTTGCCTGAATCCTCACTAGCAGCTGTTTCTTTAAAGCCCGTTTAAAACTCTGTAGAAGATACACCATAACCTCCTCACCCTTAACTTGCTCTAATGACTTTGTATAGCAAAGGGAATTAAGGTTCTTCTTTATAATTTACATTGATAAGTCTTGATTTAAATCTCATATTGTTTTTTTACCCTTGCATGGCATCTTCACAGGTTTTTTTTAATGTCTTTTTCTAACTTGTGGTGAAGAAGAGGACAGAGTGCCTCAGCAAGGCTGTTTCTGTACTGAGACAAGGGGAATAACAAAGAGTACCTTGTACTCATGCCTCTGTTAGTTCTCTCAGAAAAACACTTGCTGTTTATGGACTAAACCAATAAACTGTTTTCTTCCCCTACAGAGGAGACTGCCATGCCACACTGTCTCAGAAGCCTCACAAAAGTCAAAATTCATCATATGAATAGCTTTACCATGCTCCACAAAGCCAGTTATCCCATAAGAGAAGTTAATGAGGTTGGTCTGATATGATCTACTCTTGACAAATCTAAGTTGTCTGTTTCTTTTCAGCTTATTATGCTTGAGAGGATTAAAAACTGATTATTAATAATTTATCCCAGTATCTTTCCAGGTGTCAGTGTAATGCTACCTTGTCTACAAATCCCCAGATTCCTGTTTTCCACTTTTTAAAGCAGTTCACTCTTATTTGTCTTTCCCCAGGCCTCTGGGATCTCATTATTCTCAGTGAGTTCTTGAAGACAATCACTAATAGTTTGGAGGTTGTTCTAGCAAGTTCTTCCAAGGACTCCAGGATGAGTTTCATCAGGCCCTACTGATTTGAATTAATCTGATTTATTTAAATACTCTGCTCTTTCCCTGCTCTCGCCTGTGTATCTCTCCTCTTCCTCAAGCTAATTGTGCTAAACATTTTCTTTAAAGGTAGAAGCATAGATGGTGTTAAATACTTCAGCCTTCTATGTCTGTTCTTATCTGCCTCCACTTCCTTTCTTATTATTAGTCTTAGTCTTTATTAGTCTTTATTATTACCTATATTTAGAGCTTTTTCCTAAGCCTGAGCAATCTGTGGTTCATATTGTGCTGTAGCTTCTCAAGTTTATTCCAGGCTGATTCTTAGCTTGTCCCACACGTCTACTGGTGTGCTCAGCCCATTTAGAGAGTAGACTGGTTTAAACTGTGTCTCTGGTGCAAATGTACTCGCTCAGCAGGCAGTCTAGAGTTTCTCTCTTCTGACAATATGCAATTTATACAGTTTGATGTACTGGACTTCCTGTGCCTGTTTGAAAATTGTACCCAGTGCCACTGGATTGTCTAAGATAGAGTTGATATTTCTGACTCAGCCTACATATTCCTCTGTGCACAAAGGCAGCAAGATGGAAATATGGAATGGGAGTTCACAGCTGCATACAAGAAGTCTGTAGTTTTCCAAACCGTGTGTTGAGGCTGTAATATAATAGGGATACTGGGGAATGGCATTATCTCCTCCATCAGCCTGAAATCCAGAAAAGATGAATGCTTCCAGCTGCCACTGGGATGACTTAGGACTCTCTATAAAGGAAAGACTTTTATATAGATAAAATTAGCCTACTGCTTGTGAAATCTTAAATAGCAGCAACCAACAAGGTATCTTTCTGCACTAAGATTTTCGGCAGTGTTACTGGACTAGTAAGTAAGTATTAAGTATTAAACAGTAAGTATTTTATAAGCTATCCTGTAAGATATTTCCCAGCCTTTTCAAGACAAATAAAATTTGTCTTGAAAAGGCTGGGAGATATCTTACAGGATAGCTTATAAAATACTTAAACCACTGTATCTGTGCAGCAGAGCTTTGGGAAGCTGCATCACAGCGATGAGAGTTCTGTGGAAGGAAAGGTTTGATTTGTCATTACTTGCCAGAAAAGTGAGAAGTGTTCCAAGGCTGTTAGCATCTTCTGAAGGAACATCAGCCAAACTGCTGCATCAGGGTTTGTTCAGAGGACCAGGCTGGTCCCTGGGCTTCCTCTGGGTTTATCCTGAGCACTGAGAAGGGAGTTGCTGAGTGAAGCAGAGCTTGCTTAGTCTGCTCAGCCTCCCTCTGCTCCAACCCTGTGGGAATGACAAAGGAGCTGCTCCTCTGGCACTGGGGAGGAGTGACACCGCTCTGGACTTGTTCTGGCATGACTGCCTTTTGTGGGATCAGGAATTCCTAGGAGACCTGCTTCTTTTTTGATGTAAGCAACTGTTCATCAGATGAAATGAAATGCACATTAGACATTCCCCCATTGCAGCAGAAGGTGTGCAGAAGCTTTAATAACAGTAGCTTTGGGAGTTGATTTTTGTTTCTCCTGGTGTGTTCTAAGCCACCACAGTTCTAGCGGGACCCACAAGGATTTGGCACCCCTGGATATTGGGGCTTTTGCTGTGTAAAATATGTAAATATTAATTCAAGACTTGATTCAAAAGATGCTCTCTCAGGAAGGAGGTTTATGGAGGTATTACTGCTTGGGTTATTTTGGTCTGGAAGCGTTGCCTGGAGGGCTGGATCAGCGCTCAGGAGTCTGCATGCGTAGGTAATAGCAAGGGAGTTCACTGCAGCGCAGGAGAGAGAATAAGGCCCATTAAATGCAACACATTTCTAACAGCAGTGTTATTATGTACCTGAAGTGTTGACAGTAAAAGAGACTAGAATCCCCTTTTATTTTTAAACCTGTGACAGATTAGGAGACAAATCTATATGCAGCTGTATCAATTTGTTACTTCCATTTTGCTTTGTAAAGGCAATTTTGATTGCAGAGCTGTCCTGTGCCATGCTATAGACTCCACTGAGACTTCATGTTGCACTGAATCAGCAGGCTGTCAAGCCTTGAGAATCATCCAGTCAGACAAGGCTTTCACTAACAGATAACTACTTCGTAGCCAAGAAAATCCTCTTTCTTAGGAATCTGTAACAATCTTGCATTGAAACTGAGAAAGGGCGTCATCTACATGTCTGTCTCACATCAGCAACACTTGAGCCTTAGAAAAATAAAAATTACTGGTTTAGTCATTCAAAAATGTGTCTGTCCTGCAGCAAGTAGTCGGGGGTCCCAAAAAGCTCAGGAATCAACTGGAAAATCTTCCAAACTGGAGCACTGCAGAAAGGATTGCTCAGACTCCTTGGATGTTTTGCAGGGCACAGGTGTAATTTCCAGGCATCTAGCTTGTTTCTTGTATCTTTCATTTCTGGCCAAGGGATGCCATGGAAGTCTGAGCTCAGGGACTGACTCACAACACAACTTTAAAAAAGGATGTCTAGAGCTGAAAGGCAGTGTGTGAAAGGAATGGTTGAAAGCTATGTGAGACCAGAGACATGCTTGTGGGATTTGGCTTCTGCAAGGTCAGAAGTTGCTTAGGTTATACTGAGAAATAGGCAAAGACCTGGTTTTTAAGTCAAGATTGAGAAGAAATTAAAAAGCTAGTGCAGAATGCTACATCCACTGTGTATTCTTGTGGCTTTTTGTCTGAATTTGTACCAGACACAATCTCAATTGGAAACTAAATGTTATCAGCAGTCCCCCGTAAGATTTGCATTTGAAGCATTGTTTTCCATTGCCTTATGTCCTCTGGAAAGGTTTTTTGTGCATCTGTGGTGGAAAAATTCTCCATAACTCAAAAATCTCCCTATACATCACATGACAGGCAGCAAACCACCACAGATGGCGGGACAGTCTTGCTGCATTGGTGCATTGGATTCCTTTTAGGAGGAGGCAGTTTTAGTGAAATGGTCTGGGTATTTTGTGGTTTAAAATGGTAATGGGAGACACACTCCAGAGAGCATGAATGCTTGTTGAACAAGGAAAATGCCTGATCTGCAGAGGGACCTGAGACAGCATCTTCCTTCCCTCCTCTGGAAGCCTCTCTGCTCACACATGTGGTGCTGAGGGCTCTCTGCACCAGTTTGCAGAGGTCCTGCTGCATCTGCAGGTGGATGAGATGCAGCTTCTTTGAGGAACTGAGGCATTTTAAAGTTCACTAAATATTTAAGCATCTTGTCACAAAAGCATGAATTTCTATTCCCTAGTTGCACTCTTTGCATGGCATAGGTTGATCTGAGAAAGAGAAGCCTGGAGACCTGGTTCTGTCTAAACCTGTGTTTCTGAGTAAAATGAGCACAGAACCATAGTGATGAGTAATCCTGCATGGAATTTCAGCTTTTCTTCCTCCTAAATCTACTTTGGTCCTTGACATTTGGACAGTTGTGCTTTTGTTTTCTTTAAAGTCCTAGGCAGGAAAGGACAAGGACAGAGCAAAATATGCAAGCACTCATTTGATTAAACACTTGATTTAGTCTGTGTAAACCTTTTGTCTTAGTTAAATATCCATTTGGAAGCTTTGATAGCTTACAATGTGAGAACATGAATTCAGGGCTCTGGATGAGGTTCTGAAAGTGGCTGGGGAGATACACAGGCTGAGGGGTGCATTTCAAACCTGTGAAATATCTTTCAGTGCCACTCCCAAAGGGTGCCAGCTTAGCAGGCACTTGGAATTCATGAGCATTGCTAAGGTGGGCGACTGTTTCCCAGAAGTGCTGAAGTATGTTCAAGTACCTGAGTAAGATGGAGTCAGATATATTATTTAAAGAACCCTGCTTTATAACACTGGTAAAACTTTATGAAACACAAAGATATTTTCCCTAATATTTCTTAGCATTTTATTTATTGTTAATGCCCTCATACTTCTGTGAACAAATATATTAATAAATACAATAGCATTGAAACATTTACTCATGTACATTTATATCAGCTGTGTCAGTATAGTCAGTATGGTTACCAAGCCCCTACAGAAATTCTCTACTAACAGTTAGCACTATTATCACTTTGTCCCAAATATATAATAATTTCCAGCACTAGACTTACAGAATTCTCACTCCAAGCCAGAAGAAAGTAGTCAGGCTAATGAGACAATGTGAAAATGGATGTTGTTCCCCACTGAACCAATACTGTGGAAACACATGCCTGATGTACTGCTGAAAGGGAGAAAACCCCTGGCACTGAAATGAACAGAATTGTTATTTTGGAGCTCTCAGAGCCTTTTGGCTCTGACCTTTCTGAAGGTCTCATTATGGACCTTCAGAAATAAAAGCAGGACTGAAACTACCATGATTAGAGAACTCTAGATGAGTTAAGAAATGATTGGGAATTGTTTGTGTGCGTGTGAAGATGTTTTACACATTTTGTAAAAAATTTTATTATTTTCAATAAATTAAGAAGGATGACTGGCACTGGGAGCCAGGTGCACTGGCTTCATTGCTCTGCCTGAAAGAGTGGCTGTAAATCTTATGTATCAATTTGTTCCTGTAGCATCAGGAGCTGTGCATTTACATCTGTTTGCCCTTTTCTACCTGACAGAAGTAAATCACTGAAGCAACAAGCTTCCTTTTCGTGGTGTTGCTTCAGGATACGTGTCTGGAAATCTGACAGCTGATGGGTTAAATGTTTGGCCATTATTTGATGCATTAATCCATTCTAAAGCTTCCTAAAGGATTGCCTCACTTTTCTACTTTAAAAGTTTAGGAACATGTAATAGTTGGGATGGACAGTGTTTCAGTAGGTTGTGTAATGCAGTCAGTATGAATTGAAGCTCTATTGCTCCAGATAAATTGCTGTTACCCAGTTGGCTGTCTTTCAGGGCACTATTGATCTTTACTAGCCTCAGAGAATGTGTTGTTCCCAGGTGCATTCCCAACCTGCCATGCCCATATGGGTCACTGTGGCTCAGAGTGGAGCTGGTGCAGACAGGGAACAAAGCTGCAAGCAATTTGGCAAGGCTACACTGGATACTGTGGACTGTTTGTACTTCCAGTAGTCCAGCTTTAAAGAGAGCAATTCTCTTGTGCAGTCAAGGTTAAAATGAAGGCTATTAATTTCTGAAAAGATCATGAGAACTGGACAAGTGAAGAGAATTGTCCA
Organism: Anthoscopus minutus; assembly: GCA_013399455.1. NCBI lineage: Eukaryota > Metazoa > Chordata > Aves > Passeriformes > Paridae > Anthoscopus > Anthoscopus minutus. The sequence goes on from VWYI01003463.1 coordinate 27,730, forward strand.
CCGAGGAGTCTATTTTTGTTTTAATAGTGCTCTTTTGGAACAATTTAAACTGAAATCTAAGCAGGCTTGAGGTCTCCATTTTATAATGGTGAAGGGTAGTGCAGTGCCCTTGGGCTCTGCTCAGCTGCCACCCTTTGTTTTCAATAGTTCCTGCCTCTGTGAAAGTGATAACATGGCCCATAATGAGTAAAACTGTCTAAATACTGCCTGTGCCTCAAGCAAATGAATAGCGGTCTTGTAGTAGGATCACAGGAGCAAGGGGATATCTGAGGCAGGAAGGAACCTCTGGAGATCGTCTAGTCTCAAAGCAGCTGACTAGAGCAGGTTGATTGGCATGTTTTTCAGCTGGGCTTTGAGTATCTCCAAGCATGGAGGCTCCACAGCCTCTCTGGGCAGCCTGTGCCAGAGTTGATCCTCCAGTTCCTTAATCATCTTTGTGGCCCTGGTCTCAGGGCCAGACCTGTCTGGTCTCTCCCCAGTATGTCCATGTCCCTCTGGTCCTGGGAAGCTCAGACCCTGCTTCCATGCATTGTGTGCTTCTTTTTTATGTTTTTGTTGGGATCTCCTTGTGCATCCACTCAGACCTTTTGCAACCTCCTTTTACTGACTCACTGCAAGGGCTGCCCTTGGGTTTGGAAAACAGTCTTTAAAAAGTCTCTCATGCCCAGCTGTGAAGCAGAATTTACCTGAGCAGCTCAACCTAATTTGCAAGGCTACTCTTTCCCCTTGTGCAGGAACCACCTGCATGTTTTGCTGGTATTTTTCAAGAGACCTTAATGAAACAAGGCAGACAAGTGACATTGTATCCTGGCTCTATGGTGATTGTGATATTCTAAAGGTTTAGAATAAAATATTAGTGCCTCATTTTTCCAAAGGCGGAATGAATAGCCTGTTCCATGTCATGACTTTTCACACAGCTAAAAAATTAATAAGGGCTTGGATTCTGCATTTTGTTCCCTGTCAGATACTGGATTATTTTCTCCATTTTTTCATCATCTGCTTTTTATGCTGTATTGTCATTTTGGTAGAGCAAGCCCCCATTTAAAATTCGTAGTGTTTCCTTTCCACTTAAGTACCCTGTGTCAAAATTTCTGTATCAGTGAGATTCTTCATGAGGGCACTTCATTTTATAGAGTCCTAGAAAAAATTGGGTTGGTAGGCACCCTTAAATCCACCTAGTCCAACCCCACTTCAGTGAGCAGGGGCATCTTCAACCAAACCATGTTGCTCAGAGGCCCACAAAACTGACCTTGAATGTTCCCAGGGATTATGCATCCAGGACCCCTCCAACCAAACTGTTTGGGAGGTTCAGCACCCTCATTGTAACAAAATTTCTCCCTTACATCTTGTCTGACTCTACCCTCTTCACACATGATAGGTTTAGATGCTGAGAAACAAGGAAAAATTACAACACCTCTGTGGGGTGTTAGGGTCTTTGAGGGAGTCACTACAGAAGGACTAAGCACTTCTGTTGTGCTCACTCAGGGTCCCAACACAGACCCAAAATCTTCTTGTAGACCATATGGATGATCACTTCCCCATTCCCTTTCAAGTTTCAAGTGCTTCTCGCCTATCGGACTCTGAGAATTTGTTTATATGTTACATTTTCACCATTTGAAAGCAAGCTTTAATAGGTGCTGCTCAGTGGAGTAAAACATCACACTTGGTTTGTAGTTACCTGTCAAAGGTTTGTTTACAAGTGTTCTATAAATCAGTCTGTCACATAATAACCTTTTCATTGGTAAATCCCCTTCTCCCTGTCAGGGAGCAAGGTGAGATGATAAAAGCTTCCACAGCAAGGAGTATGAATAGAGAGAGAGCACAGATAAATATTCCCAGTAACAGAAATAAATAATATTTAGGAAAAATTACAAAATCACAAAGTCAGGTTGGAATGGACCACAGTGGGTCACCTGGTCAAACCTCCCTGCTCAAGCAGGGTCATTGCAGAGCACACATGGCACAGGAGTGTGTCCAGACAGTTCCTGAACATACCCAGTGAAGAAGACTTCACACCTTCTCTGGGCAATTTATTCCAGTGCTCTGTTACCTGCACAGTAAGGAAGTTCTTCCTCATGTTCAGGTGGAGCTTCCTGAGCCTCAGTTCCTGCCCATTCCCTCTTGTCCCATTGCTCGGCACCGCCGAGCAGAGCCTGGTCTGTCCTGTGAGCCCTCCCTGCAGACACTGACAGACTTTGATGAGATTCCCTCTCAGTGTCTCTTCTCCAGGCTGAACAGGCCCAGCTCCCTCAGCCTCTCCTCAGAACTGAGGTGCTTCTGTCCCCTAATAATATTTTGATCATCCTCTAATCATTCCCTTCGTGTCCCCCAGGGCACTGCTGGCTCACAGACAGCTTGTCATCCTCCAGGACCCCCAGTCCTTCTCCCCAGTCCTCCTCTCTGGCCGGTTGATTCCCAGTCTTACCCTTAAAAATTTAAACAGAAGGGAAAAAGACTGAAAGGAATCTTGGAATATGGGACAAGGATTATATGTGTTGAATTCCCACTGAAAACTGCAGAATATGTGGACACCGTTAACTAACTAGTTCCCTCGATGGTGATATCAGCCTGCCTGAATCTGCATCGCAGAGGTGGGGGAATGTGTGTAAAGATTGACTGAAAAAGCTTCAATTGCTTTCTTGTAGAGGGGCTTGAACTTGAGATACACACAACAAATAGCATTTTTTACACACAACAAATAGCATTTTGTAATATTTTTTCAGTGTTTTGAAAACCGAAATAATAAAATTACCTTAAAACAAGTGGCCCATTCTCTAAATTGCCAGTGCACAAACAGAAGACTTAAACTTAAACTTGTGTGTTTCTGAAGCAGAAAATGCATGCTGACAGAGAGGAAGTAAATGTACCCTAATAAGAATTGTGATATAAGCTGGAACTAAAGTAGAGCTGCCGGATCTCAAAAATAAATCCACAAAAAACTCTAGATAATTTATTGTAAGTGGGCAAAATTACTTAAGATTCAGTATGTGCATCAATGAGATAAGCAAATAGGAACTTACTGCTCTTCGGTTCATAACATTTTAATACAAAAGATATAAGAATGAAGAGAAGTTAGAGCTAGTTAGGTATTCATCAGATCGCCTTCTGGAGAGGACAACAAAATTAACCTCCTCTTTATTTGATGATAAGCAAACACAAGTGAATAATTTTCCAGTTCACAAACTTTCTGCATAAAATGCCATTAGAAAAGGAATGCAAAACTTACTTTCAGGTGCATTAGTTTTCAGAGGTATTAGAGGGAGTCCTAAGAAAAAAAGACACCAAAGAGAGCTGACCAGAGCCCAGCCTGCCCTGTTGTGTCATCCACAAAACCTCGTGGGATCAGACAGAAAGTTTAATGCACTGCTCTGACTCAAATGGAGTAATGATGGAACAGGATAGGCTCTGGGTGAGTTGGGTCATCACTGATGAGCACCCCTTGGTCCTGCAGTGAAGGGCACCAGGACAGGACAGCGTGGCCACACTGTGCACCAGCTGTGCAGCTCCTCTGCAGTTTGGTCCTCGAGGGAGGCGCTTCCTTTGCATTCTCGTCGCACACAGCTCACACAGCCTGGGGACCTGGTCTGATGTGAGGATCCAGTGCCAAGTGCAAGTCTGTAACCTTTTGAAATTTCAGTCTCAAATAGTCACAGAAGGCAACTGAGAGTGAAAATTATTTCATTATAGTCCTCGTCTGACTGAATCACTGCTGAAATCACTCAGCTTCTCGGCACCATTCCTCTGTTATTTCCTTGTTAGCACATGCCACAGACAGAACAGAGAGAGTATTTATTGCCCTTCAGCACTAAAGAAGAAAGTTAACTGCAGCAAGACGTCATGGAAAAGGGATTATTTATTGTCACATATATCACATCCTTTGCATTCTGTGAAAATCCTCGTGTAAATTTGTTCACTATGCCAGTATTTGAATCCTCTGGATCTTTGCAGAAGCCAGGTTAGTGTTGCTTATGTTCCAGCACAAATATAGATAACAGCACAAATAGGGCTGTAGCAGGGTGCCTGCTTTGTGATTGCACTGTAGTGTGGATATTGCTAAATGGACTTTCATCAAGTCTCCTGGTTTCAGCCTGCCCTTCAGAGCCCAGGGCTGAGTGTGCTGACCTTCCATGTAGTTATTGTGGCGCTGAATTGGGTTTTGCAGCTGGTGGTAATGCTATAACAGCTAGACTCAAGTACAGTCAGATACATGGGGAGGCTTAAATCCAAGGATGTCTAGGTTTGTGGTGCACCCATAGATACATAAACATTTAAAAATATTTCTAGCCTGTAGTTCAAGGTCTATTTATAGAATTATGAATCTAATTTTATATTATAACTCTAAATTATTATATTGTCATAACAGACCATGAACTCTCTATGGACACAAAAGTTTTTGTTACAATTTTCCCTGGAGATATTTTGTACAATTGCTAAATTTTCACTTGACCATAATAATGCAACAATTCTGCTCTTAGTGTTGGCTCCCATCAGACGCCCAGCTATGACACAGAGGTGCTGGGACTGTTACTGACATGAAGGCAATGAACTTGGAAGGGCTCAGCTTTTAAGTCCAGGGAGCCTTTCCATGGGCTGGAAACTATCGCAAAGGTTCCAGGACTCACCTGTTCAGGTATTTCATACCACTGTGACTGATGTCAGTTTGAGTCTGGCAGCCAGGATGCTGGACAGGCATGCAGGGTGCACTGGATATGCTCTTATCTCTGTCAGCTGCTGCATCTGATACACTGGCCAAGGCAGCATACATTTCTCTGCCTTCTTTTCCCCACCACTTTGGGTTTTTGTCACATGAAAACCACTTTGGCAAAGCTGAACTCTATGACACTGCTAAATGTGTTTGGAAACAATTGAGGACAACACATAAAACCCTGCTCTGTAAAGCAGGAAATGTGTTAAGCAGCATCTTGACAGGATTATATTTGCTCCCATGGCTTCTAAAGACTTACTGGATTCTGATTTTCAACCCTGGTTTCTTCTTCCATGCCTATACCTCATTTTGAAGTGAGTTGTTGTGCTTTTCACCTTGGTACTGATTTGGTGAAAAAGAACAGATGAAGCTGATGACTCTGCCTGGATGTCTCAGACATGTGCAATAACCCATGGCGATGCTGAGCAGCCTGGGAGAAGCTCTTCCTCATTCTAGCATTCTCCACTCTAAGGATCTCTGGAGCTGTTTCTGTAAATTAGAAAGGTTAGAAAGCCCTTGAGGTCATGGTGCTGCATTACCTTTGCTAGATACACAATGAAGTTAAAGAAAATTGCAGGTATATTAAACTTGGTAAATTGTCCAACTTTAGCTCTAAGAGCTACTCTTCAGAGGGATGAAGTCTACAGGAGGAAATGAGACTGTTTGCAGAGATTTAAAACTATCTGTTCATCTTTTCTGAAGACTGAGTTTGACAGAATTGGAATCAAAAGTATGACAGGGATCAAAAGGGTAATGCTCCCTCCAGGTCTGCAAGATGCTGATCTGGTAGTAGAATATATATATATTAGGTTTATGTTTCTACCAACTTCCCTTTTTCTGTTTAAAAATACAAAAATTTTGGGAAATACATTTTTTCAAATTCAAAAGCTGAGACCAACAAAGAAAGAGATCACAAAGCCTGGTGACAAGGCATTCATTTGGGAAGCACAGCTTTGTTTTCCATTCCCTGCTCCAGCAGACACAGGTGCCTGTGACCACACTTCCTGATGGCTGTTGTGGAGGAGGCCATTTTTGCATAAGGAAAAGGGACTTGTGCTGGTGCTGCAGTGGATGCAGGGTCTGCACATCTGAGCTCAGCTCAGCTTCTCCAACTCTTTTCCTGCCATACAGCAAGGTGCAGTTTGTGCCATGTCCAGGCTGTGCAGTGTGGGAGGGCCCCGGGATTTGCAGTCAGGGAATTTCTGTTCAGTGTTGTTGCTTCTCATCCTGAGCTGACGTTCCACCCTGTGGTTGTCATTGCTGGTATTAGGAGTTCTCCCAGTGTCAGGAGCAACTGCACCATTTTCTGGATGGGAAAAGCTCCTTGTAAATGAATGCCAGTGAGTCCCCACGCTTGGCATTCAGACCTGCTCTGCTGAGAGCACACAGCATCAACCATCAGAGGAGGGTTGGAAAGTCTGGGAGCAGCTGAATTCACAGCAGGTCACTGCTTTAATTTCTGACAGCATGCAAGGAATCAGCAGAGATAGCTTAGGAAGCTGCATTTACTTAAAAAAATAATTTAAAAAGGGGAGTGGGGTTATAACCTAGGTAATTCAAATTTACTGCATGAAACATAATTATTTATTAGTTAACCCTAGTAACAATTACTTAGCTGTTCTTTCTCTTTGAAAATACAGTAAAGAAAGCTGTAGAAACTAAATTCTGAAACCAGTCAAAAGCAGGGAGATTTACAACTATCCACCTGAACAGGAAACAATTTTAGGGCTTTGTAGTGTTTATTTCTCTTTTTAAAAATTTCCTTTCTTTGGTTGGATTTGAATCTGCTTCATTCTGGCCAAATAGTATTTTGAATCTTCCATACCTCCAGCTCCTTTTCCTCCTTCAGTCATTTATCTTTCTTTTTAAAAATTCTTTAATGAACAAGATGATGAATGAAAATCAGAAGCCATAAGTATCTCTTGATGCCTTTGATAAAATTAGTCTAAATGTGAGGGAATAGCAGTATGTGCATTTAGAGATTCCTGCCTGCAGGAGTTCCATGAAGCAGAGTGAGTGGAGACTCATCTCCACTCTGGAAGGATCTGTTGCCGGCTTGAAAAAACACTTTATATCCACAAATAAACCTTGGGAATGTGACAACGAACTTGGAAGCATCAACAATGGAACAGTGTGTGCTTGAACTGAAGCTAGAACCTGTGGATCCTCTTGCTGTATACACATTAATTTTTACACCTTGTGCAGTATCCCTCTAACTGATTTGGTTGGTAAAGTCTTTCTATCTTGCACTTCTTCAGTGAGGTGTTCAAAAGAAAGAGCATAATACATGGACTGCCACTTCCAACTGAATTAATCTCTAAGTGGATTTTCAGCCCAGATCTGAATGCCGATACAAAAAATGTGAGTGAATTTCTTTCTTTAATATTTCTCACAGTTAATGTAGTAAAAATGTGTGTGTTGAAGCAAAGAGAGGAATTTTGGCCTGAAAGCTGTACTGAAATCAGGTTGTAATATAATGATAGCTTGGCAAAAAGGAATAATTTGTCACGGATATTGTGTCTTTTAAATATATGAAGATATCTCTAAAACCAGTCTTCCCCAGTTAATCTTTCTCTGAGAGCTTGATATTCAACAGTACTTCAAAAAGTCCATGGTTGGCTTCCTCTGTGCTTTTTCTTCTCAATTTGTTTTTCCCTTTGACTAAGGGAGGAATGATTTTGCCTGCTTAGCAGAGGAGCAGTGAAGTACTGCTTCAGTGTGTAGTCTGTGCTGAAGAAAGAATTACTATAAAGGCTTTCCTGAATAGTTTCAATGTTGCGCTCTGACGATAGCAATTCCTTCTGTTTGCACACTTGGAGTTGGGAAGAGAGTGCCTTTTTTGGTAGACCATATGTTTAGTAAGTAAATGACCTTGATCCTTTGATTGGGAGAACATCGTTCAAGCTTGTGAGCAGCATGTGATTCATGAGCTGTTGTTTAAAGGTTTCTCCTCTGAGTTTTGATCCCTGGCAAACGCACTGCTGAAGGTCTCCTTGGAATGCCAGACCTCTCCTATGAAATGCCATGCACATTGTGGCAGCCATGGAATGACAACGTGCTCTGACATGCGCTCCTCCATCTGAAGTGGTACCGCGATGCTGGCCAAGGTTGCCATCAACAGTTTGTTCTGTGTGCTGGTTTTTATTCCTTTGGAGACACACAAAAATAGCTCCTGCTGAAAACACATCATGTGATCTTGTGTTAACAGACGCCCTGCAATGTGGTTCCTCATCACCAGCAGGTTTGTGAATGTGTAATTCTCCAGAAACGCTCCCTTCAGAGTTTAATAGGCCTTGTGTTATGTGTGGCTGCTAACAAACAAGCACCTATTCTGTTATCATCTGTGTGAGAGGAGGACTTGGTGCTGATGGATCAGAAGCTAGACACAAGCTGGACTTTTGTGCTGGCAGCCCAGAAATCCAAATGTGTTCTGAGCTGCATCAGAAGCACTGTGGAGAGGAGGGGATTCTGCCCCTCTGCCCTGCTCTGCTGAGACCCCACCTGCAGGGCTGCATCCAGCTCTGGGCTCCCAGCAAAGGAAAGAAAGGGAGCTGTTGGAGCAGGTCCAAAAGAGGCCACCAAGTTGATCAGAGATGGAGCACCTCTCTAATGAGGGAAGGCTGAGAGAATTTGGCTTGTCCAGCCTGGAGAAGAGAAGGCTTTGGGGTGACCAAATTGTGGCCTTCCAGTACCCAAAGGGAGCCTACAAGAAAGCTGGAGAGGGACTTTGTACAATGAGCTGGAATGACAGGACAAGGGAGAAAGGATCCAAACTGACAAAAAGTAGGTTTAGTTTAGTTATCAGGAAAAACCTTCTTTACTATGAGAGCAGTCAAGCACTGGCACAGGTTGCCCAGAGAAGCTGTGGATGTCCTATTCCCAGAAGTCTTCAAGACCCTGGGAAGCAACTTGCCCATAAGTTGGAACCAGATGGACTCTAAGGACCCTTCCAACCCCGACCATTCTATGATTCCATGACCAGTGCAAACTTCATTCTTAAAAGCCAGATAATATGTTTGCTATCCAAAATACATATTCTTAAAGTCTATGAATTTCTTGGTAGTGATAGAAATCATGTTTGTAGTACTTTGATTTACTTGTCACAAAGTGCGTTTCTTATGGATATTACATCACTGAAAATATTAATGGATTTTATCATTTTTTTGGAGACGTTTGCATGAGATGAACATACATCAGGAGACAATACACTTTTACTGGCTCTAATACTCCTGAAGAATAAAGACTTTTTATTATACTTTAGTAGAAAGACAATCTTTCAATTTTTATTTAATTTTAAAAGATGTCTTCCTTCAGGAAGCTAAATAACAGAGATTATGATCTATAGCAATTCATATAACTTTTCTTACATTTGTACAGATAATCTATACTTTTAAGAACTTCTCAGGATTTTCCTTTCAATATTTAGAACAAAAATACCAACAAAAAGTTCCAACAAAGTATGTTGATGAAATATATCAAATGATGAATCTCAGAGGGTGAATGACTCAACTGATTAAATATTCATTGCACACCTATCTTGAGAGTTGATGCATGATGCACAAATGCAATTAGATAATGCACTTTTAGTTCATATGTGAAAATATTTTATTTTTGTTTGGTTGGTTGGTTTGGTTTTTTCCCTGAAAGTATCAAGTTGAAAATTCAATGAGTAAGAGTTATGTAATATATTTTTGAAAGCAGGAGTTTGGAATTAGAGGTTGTTTAGTTAAATGTGGGCTAGAGAAACTTTTTGGGTTTTTAAAAAGCATGCTAAAAGGTTAAGATTTTTACCTAACTCTTAAAACAAGCTTTCTGGTATAAAGAAGGAATATTCCCCCCTCCACCCCCAGCTTGTCAGTTACAGTTATTCAGATACAGAATAACTGATACAGTTATAGACATTCTTGTTAGATATGCTTGTCTTTTCCTGGTTTTTCAGAAGTTCTCCAGAATTGCCCATGGTTCTTCAAGAGTAGCACTGCAAAAGTCCAATAATCCAACTGTTTCAGTCAGTTACCCAGAACAGAGCTGTTGAGTGCTGAAAATCTAGTCTAAGAAAGGGCTAAATGCCCCTCAAATTATAAATTATTCTGCAGACTTCTTTGGAACCCAGTCGGGCCATGTAAGTGAATGACTCCACTTTTCTACCACATAGTGAATGTGAATGTCTGCACTAAGGCTACTACCGTAGTAGCCATTATTATAAAATAATGATCTGATATTTTAAAAAGTGATATTAAGTATTTAGGTATACTCAGTTCCCTCTCAATATTGGGAGGTATTCAGTTGGAGAAATTGCATGGCATATTTAATTCCATGTGATGCACAGTTATTTGGTAAATATTTGGAAGAGTTTTTATTTTTAAAAGTCAAGGAAATCTTGATTTAATACCCATGTTCCATTCACTTTCATCTTGAGTCTGAGCACTAATAAAAACACCCATGTTCATTAAAATTGACCTTAGGTTTGCCAGAAAGGTTCAAACCTTTTATGTTTTGAATTTGGAAAGGGACATTGAAAGAAGGTAATTTCTCTGCCTACAATTTGTCATTATTAATGTGTCACACTACTCAGATTGTGCTTAGTTCAGTGTAGGTGGCAGGTTTATTTTGTGACATAATTTCTGATCTTCTCTTTCAATGTCTTTTTTGATTTTTCAGAAACTAGGATTTTCAATTCTGAAAATCTGAAGCCTTTCCAATCCTAGATATTGAATATCTTCAATATAAACACTTGGGGTTAGTTAGAAATTGGGATGGAATTTAAGACCCATTCTTTAGGTTTGTGTAGATTCTTACTGCATAAATTGTTCTGTTATTATTTATGATTTTATTGCAATTTTTCATTTTGCAAATTATCATCATATAGAAGGATGCAGGTTAATTTTGGATAATGCAATCTGGGGGCTGGAAGCAATTTAGTTGCCTTAATGCTGCTTTCTTCTCAGGCTTTCCTGCCTTTCCTTTTGCTTTTTTTCATGTGGGAATATCCATAATGTATCCAGCGGTGTAATTTACTGATTGCATGCAAATACATATGATTTTTTTCCTAAAGGACAAGGTGTTTTGCTTTAATTATCCCTCTTCTCCCTCATTTTGCTTTAAAACATCCACACCAGCTTTTTAATAACAGGAAAGGTAGAACAAGCCATAATCTTCCAAGTCTCTTGTGAAAAGAATCACAGCTGAGTTACACAAGGAGCTTAAAGAGAAGTCCAGAACCAGATAATTCCAATTGTCTTGGCATTTAATACAGTGTCTGTATGCATGGAGTGGTGTGCAGCTGTTTGTGTTCCACTTTTACAGGCAGCCACACTGTGACAAGTAGAAAGTAGGATAAGGGGAGTTGAATACATTATTCCTTATGCTTGTTTGTAGTTCAGCCACAGAGCACATGGCCTTCCCTGACACTGAACATTTATTTCAAAATGTGAATAATCCACTAAGGGCTGTTTGTCTGCCATTGTTTAAAGCAACTCCCTTATGAGACGGTCATTTTAAGATTTTCAGGTCTGGCATCTGCTCATCTGGCATTGCTCTTGTCCCCGAGTGCTGTTTCCTCCTCTCTGCTGAGCTCCAAACCAGAGCCTCGTGGCTGGCTGGTCAATTCCTCTGAGGTTGGAGAAACAAAACTGTGAGGATCTGTGTGCAGATATTACAAATTCTGCAACAGAAATTATTCTAGAAAAACAACCTTAAAGCACTTATTCACAACATGTAACTGTTGTACTTGAGTTGCTCTACATATTATTTAAGGAGACTGTATTAAAATTACTCAACTTCCCCACCCCACTTTAAAAAAAGCTAGACAAAAGTGTTTATGAATTTTGTTCTCTTGTCTGATAAGCACTTTTCCTGTGAGTTGAAGGAGACTGGATGGTGTTTAAGGGTTTGATTCTTTCAACAGCTTCTGTGTGTTAAGTTTTGTGTGCTTGGAACAGATTCTTATCCAGCTTATGCTGCTGGGTTCTGTTATCATCCATCCATGAAAATGAATTCCCTCCCTGCCTCACCATGCAATTCCTGTTACATTGGATGAGAGGGATGGAAGCATGTAAATAAATCTGCTTTAGAGAAGTGCATTTCACTCAGAAAAGGTTAGCAGTTTGCAAATAGCTTAGCAGGGTACTTGAGACAGCAACAAGCCTCATCTGTTTTAAGGCAGTTTAATGGTTGTGTAAGAGCACCCAAAGGTGTGGGAGGCAGTGCTGGCATGTGTCAGGATTGTTGGCACTGCTTGGAAATGTAGTGAAAAGCAGGGACATGGAGGAGGGGAAGCTTCTGAAACTGAATAATGCCCGCATCTGGATATGGGCTCTAGAGCTGAAGGTATTCCCATCATGTCAGATGCTTTCCCATGAAAATCCTGCTCAAATGTAGGACAGCTCCTCTGATCTGACATTATGGGGTAACTACATCCCTACAAGATAACATAGACCTGGCTTCAGTTACACACTGCCTTCAAGTAGTCTCCAGGGTTTAATTACATACCTGTACCTCTTTAAACCTTTGCAATTTATAATGGCTATTTGCTTTAACTCATGTTTTAGTCTTATTTGAATCAAGAATGATTTTGAGGTAATGGTGCCTTCAGTGTGAGAGAGCTGCTGTTGAACCAAAGTAACATGTAAGTGAAAGCTGAAGATGGTTGGGGGAGTGATTAAAAAATGAGGAAATGCTAAAGAGGATTTGAGGGAAGGCTGCCAGACATCTCTCAGGGGTGCAGTACAAAAACTAAGGTATCACAAGTTGAAACAATGGAAATTCCTATTTTAGATGGAGATAACTAGATTTCACCATGAAACGCTGGAAGAGATTACCCAGAGAGATTGAAGGATCTCTATCCTTGGAGAGTTTCCAAATTCAGCTGGAGAAGATTTTTAGTGATCTACTCTTAATTGGAAGTTAATCTTTTGGACAGAAGGTTGCTCTGGCTGATCTGGTCCTGGCCAGCCTGAGTGACTCAAGTTCCCTGCAGCAACCATCTCTATTCAGCAGATCTTCACTGCAACTAAGCCTGGGGCAAGCCTAGTCCTGATGTGCAGGTGAATTTAGGATTAGTTTGAAAACAGTCCTGAGGATCTGGGACGTCGCTCTTATTTATATTTAATCTCCATTTCTGAAAAAAAAAATTTAAAAAAGGAAGGTGTGTATCTAGGCTTCTCTCTTTTCCACAGGGAAAGAATAGCATATCCCAGCCTCTTTCTATGTCCTAACTGCTAGGCTCAGATTTTCTTTAAGTTGATAACATTTCACAAAGGCAAATTGTTCAGTGATGGTGTGGTTAGGAGGCACTCCCAGCTTCTCAGTGCCCTTTCTTTCCTGCACACCCTTAGGCAGCTGAACACCAGCTCGATTTTAGTCTTTCAGAGTCCTGTCTGCTGAACAAGCCTCATACAGGTTGATTCAGGAGGATTAAAGGACAAAAATAGATGAGAGCAGGAAAATCTCCAATATAATTGGGAAACGCATTTTTTAGTTCCTGCTGCTCTTTCGTATTACTCTTTCCAGCGCATTCACTTAGCTTGCTTCTCTAATTTTGACACTTTTAATTTACCCATTAGATGTGATTAAGATCATATTGCCTTCATGGGGAGTGACTTTGCTTGGAAAGCAGCTTTTCTGAGATACTGCAGCTCTAACAAGGAGACACACATCACTGTAGTCAAGTTTAATCTTCCCTAAGATGTTCATTTGGAAAACCTGCATGTTTAATTGCAGCTCTTTCCTTGCTAATTGAATGGCAGTTATGTGTCTATACATATGCAGTTATTATTTACTAGGAACAGGAGGCACTAAAAAGACTTGCAGTAGGTCAGCCCCGGAGGGCAGATTTGGTCATCTGTTCCCTGTGTAGCTCTTGCTTTCACAGTAAAGAAAACTTAACATGCTGTTTGATAAACATGTGATACAAAACATTTATGAGATGGTTAAATTTTTCACAGGGTAAAAGGAAAAGTAATAATGGGTTAGATATGATCCTCTGTCTGGTGACAAGTGACAGGACATGAGGAAATGGAATGGAGCCACATCAGGGTAAATTCAGACTGAAAATAAGGAAAATCTTCTTCACTGAGAGGTTGGTCAGTCACTGGAATAAGCTCCCCACAGAAGTGGTAGTGACACAAACCCATCAGAGTGCAAGGAGTTTCTGGACAGTGCTATTAGTGACATGGTTTAATTTCAGATAGTCCCGAGGTGATCCATATGGATCCCTTTCAATTTGAGATGTTCTGTGTTTGTATGATAAAAAGATATGGATGATATGGATGGATGGATAGATAGATAGATGGATGGATAGATAGATAGATCGATAGATAGACAGATAATACAAAAGCATAATAGGAAAAACATTAAAAAGGGAATACATCACACATATATGGAACAAATGATTTATCCATAGTGTAATCATACTATCATTGTATGATTGATCATACAATCACAGAGTATGTAGAGTTGAAAAAGAGACCCACAAGGATCATTGAGTCCAATTCCTGGCCCTGCACAGAACCATCAACAGGAGTTCTAATGGTCTCCAGATTATCAAATGAACAACAAAGAACCTCATTAATGACACCATCAAAACTATTACACAAGGTCTTCATTTCCCTCTGTTCCTTTTCTCTTGTGCCATGTTCTGTGTGTCTCTCTGTGTGTCCTACTGGCAGCCTCAGCTGTCCCCAGCAGAGCTCTAAGGGGCTGTAAGAAGTCTTGTGCCTCCTTGAGGTCTTCACCAGCAGTTGTTTGATGTTTTTTGCCTCTTCAGCCTTGAGTCTAGATTTGTTTTTATGTGTTTCTCATCATAATTTGCTCCCTTTTCCTTGGTTTCCTGCTCAAGTTTGGAAGCTGCACTCTCAGTGTGAACTAACATAAAGGTCTGCTTGTTTTCTGCAGGGACTAGCAGACTTGGTCAGACCTGTATCACATATTACATTTGCAGAATTTAAGATAAAACAGACCAGGGAATTATCACTCGACAGCTGCTAAGACCTGCTAAAGCCAGCTGTGGCCAAGGCAATCTCAGGCAATTGCAGAGACCATGCACTGTCAAATTAATTAAAAACTATGCTTTTTTATTTTTATGGCAAAAACTGTGTTTTCTCTGCTATAAGGGAGAGGACAGTGGTTTTATGGATGACCATATGCTCTTGTGCAGTGAAGGCTCATTTATTACTCCCTGTGGAGAAAGGAGAACATGAATACACTTCTCCTAGAGCAGAATATTACAGATGTATACATGTGATAGCACAAGCTGCACTACTTCAGCACCACAGACACAACATCTGAGAGGTCAGATGTGATATTCTCAGTGCCACAAAATGCCTCCTGCCAACTTTAGTGGGTCTGGTGAACAAGGGTAAAAAAAGAGTGGGGTCTTTATCATGGAGACTTTAAATTCTTAGTTAGGCGCTGTCTGAACTTGAAATTGTTTTCATATTATTGCCACTGCTCATAGCTTGTGTGCTCTGAGTGGGAAGAAAGAACATAGGTATTGTCTGAGCTCTTGTAATTATCACGAATAGCCAAATATGTTAGGGCATTTGCTGTCTCTTGGACAAAAAATTTGGTGGTCACTCACCTGTGACTGTGGTGAAAGCTGACCTGATTGGGTAAAAGTACTTCTTAAACTGGTGGCGACAGACAGCACTGTGACACAGGATTATTCTTTACTCTTATCTCCGCTTTGCCCTGGCAAAGTGCTGCTTTTCCACTGACACTAAGGAAGGCCCCCTGCTTCTTCTGAAATTGAGAGTCATTCCTTGTTACTTTTTGCAAGATCTTGTGCCGTTATAGTGGCAAACACGATCCTTGAGATCATGTGTCTGTTTGTTATCTACATATATTGATTGCATCCGAAACTCACAGTCATGATTTTTATCAGAATTAGCTTGAACTCACCTCTGCTATCAAATGGCTAATGAATGACAGCTCACTAAGCTGAAACCATCAGATCTTCTGCCAGGCACTTTCAACATGCACTAATGGGTTTTCTTCTGTCATCACAGACACACCCAAGAGCTTATTTTCTAGGGATGTAGTTGAACTTCAGCTGCCTGTTGAGTTCAGAATGCAAATACCTTCCTCTGCTCTTTCTATTTGTCTGTTTTGGGGGGGACCAGGAAATAAATGAACATTTTGTATATTATAGCGGTCTTCCATCAAATACAAAAAACTTTAGCAAGACTTTCTAACTACATGTTTGCTATATTCAATACTGAAA